>CABFOW010001898.1:116769-122937 GCA_902141385.1 Timema californicum
TCAAGGTTCCTCATCATACACCTCTCCTGAAGGTATACAGGTAAGAAACAAACTAAAATAACTACTTGTATTTGCGTTTGAACATAAAACGTTTAACAATGTGTTACATTTCCTGGACTTTCAGATCTATGTAAATTCTTAATGCTCCTAGGCGTTGTTAAAGGAACATTTGAAAAGCTTTGATAATATGTGCGTTACCCAAGCGATAATAGGTCCTCTTTAATTTTGACAAAAACCCGCATCTAATTGATGATTTCTGATTTTTTATACCGGTCAAAAGCCAAATTGATGTAACTTAAAGTTAATTTTTAATTTACAGTTAAGAATTTGAGTTGAGCTTAATTTTTACTCATCCGCAAAATCTTGGAATAAAATGGATGTTCGAGATCCTCTTAAACACTAATAAAGAATAGGCCACACTTCCAGTGGCACACACTATAGAGGTGTAACAGAATGAGATAGGCAAGCATTAAATAAATTTAGTATAGTCTGAGGAGAGAATAAAATAAATAAAATTAATATGAATACCAAATACATTATGCCAGGAATGAAATTCAGCCTCTTCACAATTTCTGCTCTTAAACATCGATCCAGCTAAAATCGGCATGTTATTGTTTAAAAGCATCTAGATATATGACACTTATCATCTATAAATTCATTATTTACACAGAGAATAGTATTGTAAAATATATATATATATATACTACAGTATATATATATATATATATATTACAGTATATATATACTTATATATATACTACAGTATAAATATATATATATATATATATATATTTATACTGTAGTCTATTTTAGAACTACATCTGAAAACATGTAGTAAATAACGGACAAATGTTTTAAGAAACAAATGTTCTTTTTGAAATAACTTTGATAATTCATAGGCTAGAGCTTATGAGAAGACTCACTAGTTTAGTCTTATTTCCATGTGATCTCAATTATATATTTAAAGCAAAGGGTTGTTTGTATATTTTAATAAATTTCTTGTAAATATATGCTTATTGGCTTGTTGGATATTTTATGGCCAGATAAACTTTCTTTCAAAAATAAAATACAAATTCTTATATTTGTGGTATATTTATCTAATACTAGTATTGATATTTGTATATGTACAATATTAATATGAGGTTTATGTCGTTCACTTTATAACCGATTGATTATATCAGAACACGACTCACAGCCGATCTTGATTCTGGAGCAGATGGAACACCGAGTTCCTTGTACCCCATTATCCCAATTAAAAACTTTTTGGTAATTTCAGGAAATTAACGTGAAACACTTGGTTCAATAGATTTATGTGTTACTGACCGAGATAAGGTGTTGAGCCTACTAATAAAATGGTAGTTAATTTAATTTAGAGCAATGTTTTTGTTGTTAATGAGAAATGTTCTGCTTATGTTCATAATCTATTTGCAATACAAGTGTATATTATAAACAAAATCAATGTGTATGATGTGCATGTACGTATACAATATACTAATCGTTGTATTTATTGAAGTATATTGAGTGCATGTCACTATTAAAAATAAGTAATCGCATTAATTAACTAGTCATGTTTCTATTATTCAGATCAAGCTGGTGTATGTGGCTGATGAGTTTGGGTTCCAACCCACTGGTGATCACCTTCCAGTCAAGCCACCTACTCCAGTGCTGATTCAAAAAGCCCTAGATTATTTGGCGACTCTGCCATCAACGCCTGAGCCTCCTGTAGTATCACCTTCACGTCGCTACTACTAAGTGCATCTCACAGCGTATCGGAACGTCTAGTGGCGTCCACCCCTTCCCTACTTGGGGAGGGGACGTCGAACTGAACGGTGAACTCTCAGGTTGGAGGACGTAGTTTGTAGTTTAAAACCACACCTATACCTTGTTTTTATGATTTATTACTCTGATTTATATCTATTTTATAAAGGTGTGTGTGTGGCAGAAATATTGTTGGAAAACTGTATATCGAATTAAAATGTAAATAATGATATAGTACCTAGCCTATGAACTAAATTTGTCATCATTTTTCAAAAAGAAATCTTGTCTTTACTTTTATGGTTAAAATCATCTTTTGTAAAAAAAAATGTATTTGCAAACAACTGGTACTGATTATTTACATTTAAATTTTTACACCCTAGTTTTGCGTGAAATAAACTGAGAAATTGATTAAATATAAATAGATTTGGTTGATCAAATTTTATTAATCAATGGAAATAATTTTTATTGAAGAGTTATTTGGTTGTCAGGTCTCTCTATATTTAGGTATACATATATGTCATGATTAAATATTGTCATCATACATTTATGACAAATTTATTTTTAATTACACATTAATTCTTAAAGTACCTATTAATAGCAAATACACGTTGATATATTTTTTTTATTTAGAATATATATTTCATAATAATAAAATGTATAGCTAAATTATAATATTATCTTTAATTTAATATATTATGTATTAAATTAAAAAGAATATTTTCATTTTGCTTTAAATTTTAATATAATTTATGTGACAAACGTTGGATTTGAGGATTTTGTTGCAATAACCATGACTAAGTTAGTATGTACCAAAATATAATTATATAGAATAAAAAATACTTCAAATATGTGTTAATTTAAATAAATCTTGAACTATCAAACAACATTTATTTTTATTCTGAATCTAATACAATCCTATTTCAATACTCAATTTTATTTTAATTACTAAGAATGTAAACACAATATTATGTGTTAGTTCATGATATTAATTTTTTTATATAAATTTGTATCTAGAAAAAATTGCATCACAGATTAGAGCTTGTTCTCACTTAACTATATGCCATCTAGTTATTTTATAAACAGTATGTGTATCCCGAGTGGGTCACAATATATATTTAAAAGTTTCTATTGGTTTGGTAAACCACGGTAATATTTATAATGATGAATACATCAACAAACGTAAGTACAAATTACAATGTCTTTAATATAATTATGAAAGAGCCTTTTAGATAGAAATTTACAAATCTAAATTATAATAATATTAATTTGTAAGTTTATTGAAACACTAAAATACTCAATTATTTAAAATTTACTTAATACATTTTGGAGTTAGATAATATCTATTTTTTCATCATATTATACAATTTATATACCAGCTTTAAAAAAATGAATTTCAACTTCACTTTCTTAATTGATAAGTTTCACATTGTATCGATGGGACTGGATGCCTTAGCTATCTTTTGAGCACTTAGTCACATGATATAACTTTTATAATATTCTTAGCACTTTATTTACGGCTAGAATTAACTGAAACTATGAAACTGTTATACTTTTAAGTCCTAAAAGAAGTATTGATTAAAGAGTGTATATACAAGCATGCACCTATAGATTTTATAAAGACTTAAATCAAGAAAACGATAAAAACACAAATTATTTGATACAATGTATTATTTTTAATAAATTAATGATTATTTTTATTAATTTATATAAATATAAACTCCATGGTGTGATCCCGCAAGCGACCTATACCGACAGGACGGCTGCCACCATCAACGATACTAGTGCCAACATTTGCGGATAAACTGTGTCATGATGTCAGACCAACGAGCCCACCAGCCATTAATATCAGTTTTCTAAGCCAGAACCTCTACTTATTTATTCAGGAAGATCCACATTTGTCGTCACGAGACTGGGTTTGATATCAGAAGTGTGAAATTTCACTATACACTTCGATGTAAAATGAGTCGAGTTCACTTTTTCAATACTTTAACTTACTCTAGACACTTCGAAGAGAGAACTATTGTGATCGTAAGAAATATCGAACTCGAAACTTTAATAGAAGTCAACGTTACATGACCCCCTGAAGTATTTAAAGTATACTTACCACCGCGTATTACTACACGTTTGGGCTATACGTTTAAGTACTAATTACGCTAATGGTTTAGGAATTGAGAAAGTTGAATATATAGTAAGCGAACCCGCATTTGCGTGGAGGGAGAGTGGAAAACCATTTAGGACCCCCCCGTCCCCCAAAGTTCACCAGAGCAATATTAGAACCTCGATTTCCCCATCCTGAGAAGTTTAGTTCCGCACGAAACTAGTGCATTAGCAACCACGCCACCGAGATTAGTCGACCCCCTGATACAAAAAAGTTGTTTTTGCGAGGCCGTCTGTCTGTATCGCAGCTTGGAGCCGAAACCATTTTACCAGTTAGACTAAAACTTGGTAACTAGGGTTTTCATAAGGTACCCCTGAGGTTATTTTGAAATTATAAATCCAACCCTAAAATTAAGGGTAGTTTACTGAAGGGAAAAAAGAGAAAAAACTGTTTATATAAGAATCGGTTCTAACCTCTTTAACAAATTTTATATCTAGAGATTGTTTAAAATTACTAACAAAACGGCAACTCTCACTTTCCCATGGGAATGATCTTAAGGAGTATTTTAGATAAGCAGAACATTCCAATTTTCATCATATATTCGCAATGACTTGAGTTACGAAATAACTTATAGCAAACGTAATGCAAAATTGTAGTAATGTTAAAGCTAAAAATATTTTCTTCTTGCATATATTTTATAAAACCAATAGTTTCTGAGCTATAAGAAAACATTATAAACAGTATACATTTTTATGGAGTAGTTAGAAATATGAAATTGATTGTTATGATGCTTCTTGGTGGACATAAATACACCTTTTTTCTCACTGTTTCTGTAACAATGTATATTATTGCGTTTATGCAATTTGTCAGATTGTTTCAGCAAGGATGTATATTATTTTGTTACACAAATTTGACGAGTTTTTAGTAAATGTCTTTATTTTAAGATTAATTTGAGAGAAAGACTGTGCGGTGCAACATACCATTTATTTTAAATTATAATACGAAAAAGCCTAGGATTTGAATTTTTGGGAAAATTGTATATTCACTTTGTCTACATATTCGGATGAAAGATATTTTTTAACTATAAGATTTTCAGCAAGAGTAGTCCTCATAATAACTATATCAAAACAGGACGTTCATCATTCGGCTTCCAAACTTTTGATAATTCCTCTTTGTAAAAGAACATATCTATGGCAGTCCCAAAAATATTATGGAAGTATAATGTTAAAATAAGAAAAATCTTTGAAACTAAATAAGTTCCCATTCCACAACCTGGGTGGACATAAGAACGCAAACCTTTGGCAACGCAAGCTTTTCCCACGCACGGTCATAGATAAGTGAAACTACTAAAAAATAACGGAAAAATATCTTCACAGTTCACCAAATAATATTTTTTTAGTTACTTTTTAGACACTAGATTATCACTTGATTTCTGCATGTGTAAACTATTTGAATTGCTAAAGGACTCCCTACAACTGTAGATACATAAACGCATACAACATGCTTACAAATATTGATACATTGATAAATACATACATACATCAATACATATATATATATAATCATACATACATAGAATTGTATATATATTCATATATATCATGCACACATAGAATTATACATATATTCATATTTACAAATTTACATACATACATACACACATACATACACACATACATACATACATGCATAAATACATACATACATATATGCATAAATACATACATACATACATACATACATACATACATACATACATACATGCATAAATACATACATACATACCGCTGTAGGTGGGCCATCTATAACCTAACCTAACCCTAAAAGGGCGTTAAGTAATCTCAATTGGAATATATAATTGGATATAATAACTAAGATGAAAATAATAAAGTACCATGTAACCTCACAACTTATATTACTAAGCTATGTGAAAAAAATAATTTAAGATTTGGAGATTTTCGTTTTTTTTAATGAAATAAAAAAGTAAGAGGTACGTAAAGATTCATTATACTTCTATACCAATTAATAACACACTATGCAAAAGAATGGTTAAACAAGTATATATGGAATTTAAATAAACAAAATAAATATATGAGATCTATGAATACTAGAGTTTATGTACCAACTTAATTCTGGAGTATTTTTGAAATTGTGTGAAAGTTAATTATAGAGAAACCGTACTCTTTTTATAGCATTCAAATAACCTTTGATTGAGGAGTATTCGGATGATATGCACTGGACCTAATTTCACAAGACCTAAAGTTTAGGAGCTATGCCTTTAGGTCTTATAAAATTAGGTCCAGTGAAGTTAG
>CABFOW010001899.1:0-13095 GCA_902141385.1 Timema californicum
TGCAGTCCTCTCAGTGTTTATTATGTTCACTGTGGCCCTTTTGACCAAATATTTTTTTGAAACGCCTGCTTTATGGCATTTATAAACGAGAATTGGTAAAATTTTGGTACTTATTCACTCCTTGCAATATTTAATAAAATGTATAACGTCAATATATGAACGTACGCAAGATCAAGACTTAGTGTTTTTTAAGTACTAGTGGAGTTTTAGTCGTAAAATGAGACTTTAAAGACATAGTCCAATTCCAATAGAAGGGGTCTTTAAGAAAATACAAATTTTTGTGGCCCCCGTTTATATCTTACTATATTATTAGTGTTATTTTATAGGTATTGACATTATCAACTAGAAGTAGTAACTACAAATCACATGGCCTGATGTATGAATGAGTGAAAGTAAGTATAGTAACTTTTCCGGCTGTCAAATAATGTTCTTCCTTATAAAAGTGGACAATACATAATATATACATACACACAAACATAATTCAATAAATTGGTACTTTGTATCTGTGGCACGCAAGCTAAGTGTCAAGCTTATATAGTTCTGTTTTGCGGTGACGGTAGGTCAGGGTTTGGATCCCATCTGGTTGTATTGGGGGTAATTATTTGTTCTACACCTTTAACCACTCACAATCCCCACAAATAAGGCAAAATTTTCATGAAAACTGATACCTTACTCATCCGTTCTATATTAATGTAATTGAAATACGTATAGGCAAAACGAGTATTAAGACAGGTTGGATCTATTTTTCAAACGGTTGAATGTGAATGTAAGTGTTTGTTTGGGAATGATTAAAAACTTGAAACAAGTTTGTTCCTCCCCTCTCATAAGCATTTGCCTAACTTTATTTCTCTTCCACCCTCTCACTGACGCTAAACAATTGTATTTTTTACACTAATGTATTAGGAAATATGAAGGATGATTTTAGAGGAAGTGTATCCCCATTTGCGTGGCGATTGGTGGGGTTTGCGGCCACCAAAAATAATATCGTGCGATTTGTATTTACCACATTACAATTTGTAAAACTAAGCATGCTCAAAGCGGATTATATTTTGGAAAATTATCTCGTTTTGGGACCTAAATTTAGATCTTAGCTGTGCACTAACATTCATAATTCCCCAATTTTATGATTCGTTTTCCCCCAACAGCATCTAACCTAACCTAGTATAACCCATACTAACTTAAAAAACTTAAACTAGAATAATCTAGCCTAGGATAGCCGATATCTAACCTAATCTAGACTAGCCTATACCTAACCTAAATTAACATAAACAAACAAACTAACTAACCTCAATACTAGAGTTTTAAGTTTAATAATTTATGTCGGATAACCCAAGAGCTTGGCCTCGCTTGAGAATACAAGTAAGACAATGTCATCATCCGAACAATATGGTAAACACGTGGCTCTTTGTTCTTGCTCTCACAGAAGCATGTTGAAAACGGGTGACCTCTCATCATGGCGAATGCTCCATCCTGCAAAAAACTTGTGTCCGTAGATCCCACTTTAGTATTACGTCTGGACGCAAATCCCACAGAAAGAATCCTGATCGCAAATCACGTAGACGCACATCTCACGCTACCTGGTTTTCTCATTTCCAGTTGGGCCATTAGCAACATGAACTAATCACTATAATGAGCATGGATATTGAAGAAATACAAAATATATGGGGGAGAGGGTACACGGGGTTGGGGGGCTGGCTATGTTGAGTTTGACTTAGATTGGGTTCTTTTGACTGAAAAAATGTTTTCACAATATAAAAACTCCATAAATACTGTCCTTTTCTATTTTCCCTACACTCTAACTAAAGTGCCAGATGGGTTTTGGGTTTCCTCTATCATTCTTTTTCTCCCCATTTCTAAGTCCATTTGCTGTTTCTTTCACAGATGATGGCCAGGTACATGACTCCATTTACTGTGCTAGATATCATAGAATGCGTTGGGGCGACAGAATTGTGCCATGTGAACACTCAAAATCGTGCAAGTTATTATGCTTTTCACAACACTTTGTATGCAATGACTTTACAGTGGCAAAGCGTGATGATAATTTTTGGGTAATCTGAGTCATGACCACCCATAAAAGGGCACGCTTTTCGATTTCAAAAATGAGATCTTTATGAAGTTACATAATACAGTACCTGCAGACTACTACGATTTGCCTTGCACTACCAATGAAAAGGAAGTTTTAGTAAGTGTTCTTTCTTTTAACATTTCTCTTTCGCTTTCCTCTGTTATTTCTCCTTTATATACTCAAGTTTTTTTATAACATACATGCATGTACACAACATTCCAATACTAATTTTTTGAACTTATTAAAAAAATCGAGCGGTACACCGCACAGATTTTCTGTCTCTCTAATTTAAAAATAGAGGCATTTTCTAAAAACTTTTAAATATTTGAAAAGAAATAATACACAATGTTGAATAAACAATCTACCAAATGGAATGAATGTAATCTTATACATAATTTGTTAGGCCCGTTTCCGGTAATCGAAATTACGAGGAAATGAATTGACAGATTTTGACAAACGACCACTCATTTTAACAGATTGTCGGGAAAAATAGTAGTTTTCTACGAAAACGCGATTTTCACAGAGAATTTTCAGTTTTTCATTCTTTGTTTGGTCACCATGGAAACCGTTATTTTCTTCATGGCTGCAATTCTCTAAATAAAATATATATCTTTGGTTAAAAAATATTAACTTAATCTTTATTTGTTGGTCCGAACACATCACCATTTTATCTTTGGATGAATAATTCTCTTTGTATAATGGTCATAGAACATACAAATTGAGATTCCTAGACAAGGTAAACATTTATTTTTTATTGGAATGTTGTTATCATTAGCTCGAATTTAAATCAATGATATTAATAATAATTTGAAGATTAAAAAGTCAAGTTGTTAAGATGGTGTGTCTAAGTTTTATTTCGGACACGATAAAATGATGTTTAAATATGTGTATCATAAGCTCAAAAGGATAAATTAATGATCTAGAATTATGTTTAAAAAAAGCCATTTTAATATTTATTTAAGTATGAATTTTGGTGTACATTTTTTTTTCTTTCAAATAACGGGTTTTGATGTTCATTTTAGCAATTAATAGTAAAACAATACAAATATATAAGTCATGCTACGTTTTCATGTTACCGCTTGATTGTGAACATATGTTATTTAAAAGTAGTGTTTTGTGTACCTCAAAGTGACCTGGCGGTCTAGGGGTAAGGTGTCAGACCTCTATGCTGGCGGCCGGGTTTCAATCCTCGGTCCCGGCAAAGATTTATCTGATTACCTAACCCTTCCTTACCTCTGACAAGACATCTTTTGTTAGTGGGGAATTCCAGGCCTCCCCCGTGGTTCGGATTCCACGTTAAACTGTAGGTCCTCCATTTCATCTCACAATCACACCTACCATTACACATTAGCGTAAGTGCGTATAACCCAAACGGGTAGTAAGACGCGGTACTACTAATAATAATAATAAAGTGTACCTCAAATATCTTTTCACATTCTTACAAATACATTAAGTTCAGTTATGTTTCTATATTGATAATTAGTTTTGAAGGAATAATATTTCAATGTTTGAGTACCACATCTATATTTTCGCAGACTCTCTTTCTATCAAACTATCTCACAATCTCACACACTCTCTACCCTCAAACACACTCTTTATCAAACAATTTTTCTCACATATATCTTTATTATACTTTTTCTTAAGCTCTCTCTCTCTTGAACGTTCTATATAATAAACGCTCACAAATGCTCTTTTTTTCTCAAACTCCCTCTATCACAAACTCTTTCTTTCTATCCCAAAATCACTCTCTCTCAAACCCATTATCTCTCTCTCTTAGACCTGCTTTATTAATTTCTCTCTCTAACTCTTTATCTAATTCTCTATCAATGTGATCTTCTCTCTCTTTCACATAATATATCTCCCAAAATTTCATACTCTCTCTCTCTCTCTCTCTCACACACTTACTCTCAATTGCTCATTCTCAGGCTCTTATACTCACTTTCTCACACTCACCCACACATTTACACAATTTCACACTCAAACACAATTTATTTTTCACTATCGCATTCTATTACTCTCTCTTTATCATATATCTTAATATATATATAATTTGATAAGCCTGTTTCCAATAATATAAATTACGAGAAAATGACTAAACAGATTTGACAAACGAGCACTCATATTAAAGATTAGGGTATCATGATGCCTGTAAAAATAGTGGCTTAAAACTAAAACCCAATTTTCCTAGTGAGTTTTCTATATATTTCTTCTGTGTGGGCACTGGTTCATCTGTACAATAATTCTTTGTTTACATCACCATGGAAACCATGAGGGGTGTATGGCTGTATATTGGTAAATAAAATATTTATCTTTGTTTAAAAATAATATCAGCTCAATTGTTACCTGAGGGGTTTGGTGCAACAAATAGATAGATATCTGGGAGAGGGGTTATTTTAAAGTTCTCATAGGGGCGTGAAGGGGGAATAAATACGTTTTTATCCAAATTACACACTGAAAACTAAATATCTAAGTAAGGTTGACAGCCTTCGATGACTCTAAACTAAAAAGTTATTGAGGGCTTATTATATAGATTATTTCCCAATAAAAAGTTTAAAATACATTTTAGTGCAATGATCTGCAGCCAACACTGCAACGAGACACTAGTAATATACAATGTTATTGAACCTATTAGTTTTTTAATAGTAGTATATATTTCAAACTGAAACATATTGTGTTTTAAAATAATACAACTACTTTACAAAGATTATTTATTTCCTATCTCAAATAGTAGGGAATAATGATCAAAACTAAAAATTTTCACTTTCCTAAGGTGATTTAAAACTATTTTCATGGAAAAACGAGAATAATCAATCTGATTGTAATGTTAAACAATGTATGGATACAAAATTTAATCGAAATCGTTAAAGTGGATCTTGAGAGAATCGATTTATTCTAACTTTTCGCCCTTCAGTAAACTACAATTATATTTAAGGTTGGATATCTAATTCCATAGGCCCCTCGGGAGGACCTTATGAGAATCCTAGATACCAAGTTTTAACCCGATCCCGAACGGGTATTAAGACGCGGTGCTAATAATAATAATAATTTAAGCCGATCGGAGTAAAATGGTTGGGGCTCTAGTGTGAGTTACAAACAGACGGCATTGCAAAAAAAAAACTTTTAGGTTTTAGGGGGCCATGAAACGTTTGCATTTATAAAAATCAGGAGTTGGAATTTTTTTACGATCACAATAACTACTGCTTTCTTAGAGGGATCCAGAGAAAGTAAATGTTGGACATCGTGTAGTAGTTAGATAAAAAAAATGAATATATTTTTATAATCTTAAGAAAAACTAAAACAGATTTTATAAATAAAAAAAGAAGAACAATACTTTAACAAAAATTGTGTGTGTGTTCAATCCTTATTCCCTAAACTCATTAAGATAATATTACTACTATTATTTTATATTTTCCCTCAAAGCTTGGGGAGTTAGTCTTACAAACTGCAGATCATCTACAATCTCAATCATGTTTTTATAAACTTAAAATTAGTTTATGAGGAGATTAATTTTTAAAAATAGTTGACATCTACCGTTGAAGGACATTTTCTACGAGTCAAAGTATGAATGGAATTCCCCCTTTCAACCACTTTCCCTCCTAAATACATTCCTGGGCACAGCGCTGAGGTAATTTGATGATTTTTAACCATGAGACTACAACTGCTGAAGATTTGTGAGAGCTGTTCGTTATTTAAGTCAATGTTTGAAAAATAAAATAAAAAAAGAGTTCCTGGGGCATTGTTAGAATTACCACTTTGGAGAGAAAGTGTGTGTTTAGTAATACAAACATCCTTAGCGTGAGCCCGCCAATGAGCTATAGTGACCGAGATACCGCTGCTGATTTGTGGATATAGGGTGTCATGTGGTCAACACAGCCTGCCCCTTGGTCATTAATCTCAGTTTTATAGACCAGAGTCACTACTTCTATATTCAAGTAGCTCCTTAGTTGTCATCACGAGGATGAGTTTTACTCCCTTGCAGCTCACTGCTTCACATATAAGTTATGGAAGCACTTAGTATCAAACCTGGGACCTCTGTATCTATAGCCAAGACATAGAGGTCATAGTTTTAGATGTATAAGATTATTTTTAAATTTGGTTCTCTTTATAACAAATATATTATTTTGGTGACAATCTAAAATAAAAGAAACGGCGTAGCGTATAAACTTAAACGGTAGTAAGAAGGGGTGCTAAAATTAAATTAAGGAACCGTTCCTAGACAGGTATAAAAGTAGAAATTCTTGTCTTATTTAAGATTTAGTATAGCAAATTAACATAATTACTAATTTCTTAAAATTAACGATTAAAAATCGGGGCTATTCTGTATTTTTCAAAGTCATACAATTATTTAATGACATATTAAAATACCCAATGGCTTAGATATTGATGAATGTCCAAATAAAAGTCTAAAATGGTTTTTTAATATGCAAATGTCAAAACATCTTTAAATTTGTAGTAAAAAACTAAACTAAAGCTCTTTTTAAGAGAGCTAAATTGAGATTAGGGGACTTAATCCACCCTTTACCCCGCAAAAAACGTTTGGCAACTTTACAGTAAAAGTATAGTACAAATCAGGGCGTTAATAGCCTAGATACGTTTACGATTAAGGAATTAGTGAAAAACCTTTACTTATCCAATAAAATATTAATAATATAGATACCAAAAATTTAAACAAATATATTTTCTTATCAAAAATACAATCAGTGAAAGCTCCGTGTTCTTGGATTGAGCATCTCTTGATAAAACCAAATATTGTTCCAATCAAATTCCAAAAATATCCTCTATAACCTGGTGACCACAGGAATTATTCCCCTTTCAAGAAAAATCTCCAGGTACCATTCAGGAATTGAACCTCTGGGTGAGAAGCCAGAAGCTCTGACCACTATACCACGAGGCCAGTCACTTGGTTAAAACAGTACAGAAATAATAGCTTCAATACATCTAAGATTGTAAACAATAAACCCTTAATATAGCGTGACCATTTCCTACTCATTCCAAGCCGATACAAAAATTATGACATGTACTATTTAACAGTAACATAATCAAATTATGTTTTTATTGTACATAACAATTATCACAATAAATATTCACAATAATTAACAAAATAATCAAGGGAGAGACTCCGATATAAGTACTTAAAATAATATAAAATCTGTATAAAATATAAGCATAAATAATTCTTACTTGAGGAACAAGATATTATCTAAAAAACTAGCCCTATTTATATTTAATTATATTTTTCTACTGAATGAATTTTAAAAAAGTCTTTACTTTAAATTGTGGTTTTGAGCTCTTCACAAGACTACCCTAAGCTACATCTTTATATAATTGACGCTCAAATGTGTTTTTTTTCTGAACTTTACACATTTTTAACTATGGAACAATTTCTTTCTGTGGCTGTATTTGTCTGTAGAGGTCACAAACCTCATTCAAAAATGTTCTTTAATGATTCAAAAAGTAACGTTGTTTCTTGAAAGATGCTTGAAAATTTCAATCCACGTGTCGTCTATGTCAGTGCTTTTTCCGTTCCATTCTAAGAGTTTGTCATCAAGGACTTAAAATACGAAGTCTCATTGAATGGATCATTTTCCACTAATGGTTCGTTTGAATTAAAATATCTCATCACATCTTCCAATCTTTTGTCAACGTCGTTCCACTGAACTTTACTTTTCAAACCAAGCCATTTAGAATGTTTAGTTTCATCAAATTGTTTCCTCACAGTGCCAGATAGGAAACGCAATTTTAATGAAATTCCATAATGTGGTCAAGAAAACGTTATATTTTTAACAAGATTGGTCAACATTAGGTTTAAAGTGGGAGGAACAAATTGACTAGAAACTATTTCTCTATATTTAACAATCAAGTCATCAATTTCGTCATAAATTTCCGTAACTGCTTATATTTTAAACAGGGTCGTGAATCGAACGCGCTACCTCGACATTTATTTTGACTTTACAAAGTGATACCCGCCTCGGTGGAGTAGTTGGCTAACGAGCTTGTCGTGTTGAGCTCGACTGCTGAGGACGGAGAGATCGAGGTTCGAATCTCGCTCGGGTGAACTGGGGGTGGTTTTTCCTAAATGGTTTTCCACTCTCCCTCCACGCAAATGCAGGTTCACTTTCTCTAACTCAACATTCCCAATTCCTATTCCATTAGAGTAATTAGTACTTAAAGCGTATAACCCGAACAGGTAGTAAGACGCGGTGCTAAATATTACAGAGTTATGGCAACACCCATCATAAAAGATATATAAATAAACCTTTCACAAGGGCGTTATCTGCCGCTTCTCGCCTCTGTCTTTGTTAATTGGGTGAACTAAACAAGTCGACTCCCCTTTTCTCGTTTTCTATTTTATCCTGAATCTTGAGGTCTAATTAATATATTAAAACGCGTGATAGGCTTAAGACGCGTTGACCAAACAATTCAATCAAATCTTGTATTTTCAAAAAAAGACAATTCTCAAAAGCTGAGATGATTTCCAGGACATTTAAAAATGGGGGTCAATTTGCTCAAATACGGGACGAATGGTCACCCTACTCTATAACATACATAAAGCAGTTCGCTGTGAAAAATAAATGTGGAGTAAATAACGTATCGCTGAACTGATAAATAACAATATTTACTTTAATAAGAGCACAGGTAAAGCTGAGATTGGTTTAAAACAATCACTATCAAATATGTGAAAATAATATCACGTATTTACTCCAATAATATGGGACCACTTCCTTATTTAACGTTTCTAAACACTACGAGCGACTGTGAATAGCAGGTAAAATTATATTTTTCTAAAGAGTGGTACAACTGGGGTGGTAGTAAGTACTAGCTTTGCGTCATAATCTCCTAGCCCTATTTGCTAAGTTGTTGTTACACATGTTGGAAAACAAAGAAAAGATCAAGTGGTATTGAGTATTTTGTTCGGCAATTTTATGGCGGACTCTTCAATAGTGAGTCGGCCTTTGGCTGACATGACATATAAAGAACTTAAAAACATAGCCATGCTTTTAAGCTTACCTGCAAACTTGAAGGTAGGTAACTGTAGTGCTATTTGAAAACAATCTTTAAAAGATGCGTTTTGTTTTTCCTAATGAGGTGTCTCATATTATTATTATTATTATTATTATTATTATTATTATTATTATTATTACTCTTATTAAAAGTAGATTATTAATATAATTCTTTTATTGTAAGTATTTTAATCATAGAAGGGTTTGTTAGTTTAATCTAGTTAATATTTAATGGTATCGTTCGTTGTCAATTATTAGAATGATAACTCTGGTGATGTTAGTTTAATCTAGTTAATATATTTTAATGGTATCGTTCGTTGTCAATTATTAGAATGATAACTCTGGTGGTATCGGATATTACTGAAAAACAGTCAAATTTAACCACATTATTTCAGCATTGTTTTAAATTTATTTAGGTTTAAGTTTTAAGTATTTAATATTTGTGTGCTATGGTTTCAAATATGTTAAATGGGTTGAATTATATCGTCTGGGTTCAAAAAATGAATGGTTTTCCCACATTTAAAACTACATACGCTCGCTGGCGGCCGGGGTTCAATCCTTGGTCCCGGCATAGATTTATCTGATTACCAAACCCCTCCTTCACCTCTGACAAGACATCTTGTGAATGTGGGGAATGCCAGGCCTCCACCGTGGTTCGGATTCCACGTTAAACTGTAGGTCCTTCATTTAATCTCACAATCACCCTGCCATTACACATTTGCGTAAGTGCGTATAACCCGAATGGGTAGTAAGACGCGGTGCTAATAATAATAATAATAATAATACATAGGCTCGAGGTTTTAGAGTATTTTTTCAATAGGGTCTGACGAGAATGAAACACAAAATAAACATTAAATTTAATCATAATAACAGAATAGAGATCTATTTACTCCCAAAATATAACATAATATAAATAAAAGGTTTCATTCGACACTTTGAAAGTAACTATTTTTTTGTTTTGTTTCTGTCAAGATGGTCCAAATAGGTTTAATTAATTTTTTAAAAAATTCAAACATTTGCTGAAAACTATTAACTTCAAAAATATCTTTTGGATAAAAAATACTCTTTTATAAGAGATTTAAAGTTTTTTCCCTTTATTCACTAAACTGACTGTGGATATAGTCGTCCATCTCATCTGGTTTACTGCTTTTGTTTTATGAATAGTAGGATTCTGGTAGAAAGAAACTTTTAGAAAATACTAAGAATTTTTGCTGTCAACATGGATGGCATTTTACTATATTATTGTTATTTTAGAGCCACAGTATCTATAGCGTGCATAAAAAACCTTCTTTGGAGACCCATACTCTAAGATGTCTCTAGTTAAATTGACTGGACTGCCGATATAGGTGAGATTGGGGTTCAATTCCCGGTCGTGTATACTGTAGGTAGTATTTACTCCACGGTTCTCCACTCTCTCTCCACACTAATGTGTGCAACACTTCCTTCAAATGTAACCTTCATCATCCAGAGCACATTAGTTGTATTAGTGCATGTACGTATTAGTCGAAGAGTCTGTAAGACGGTGCTCTAAGCAAATGAATATATTAAAATAGACTGATTTAGAATTCATGACATGACGTAAGAATAATTGAAGGTAGATCTAGTTGGTAGCTTTGCAACTATCTAAACAGGTGCTTCCTATTGCAAGTGTCCCGTAATTTCACGTGTGTCTGTGTCGACAGCGGTCGGTGATGAGGACACTGATCCAGGCTCGTAAGGACGGTCGAGAGGAGTTGGTTCAGCGACTACTGATGACTCACCGCGAACAAAGGTGCCGAAACCGCCCCACAGGCTCGGACAACAGAAACCACCGCCTCACCCCCAAGGAGATCTATAAGGTGGGGTGTCCTTCATTCGAGATCACGGATTTTAAGATTATTTTATTAGGGCTTTTTTTAACTTCTATTATAATTCAGGAGCACACACAGCAGCCAGTTACCCGAACGTTATTTATTTAATTTCAGTGAAAGAGAAACGACCAATTCTACCAATAATGTATTTCTCGGCCATGCCAAGAACTTAGATCGGGTTTATTAATTAATAAGTCAGATGCATTTCACTGAGCTAAAGTCCCGGTTCAACCATTCATTTTTTAACACCACTACCCTTATTATTTGATAGAAGGGAGAGAAAGGGTTCGTATTTTTGGCTAAAATAAATAAAACTATCACTTCTACAGATACATTTAGGAATTTTATATGCATATTAATATCTACTATATTTGATTATGGACAAGAATTTTGTGGAATTAGAATAGAATTTTTTAATTTTATTTAAAATATTTCTCGTTAGTCTGAACCCCTGGATCCTGCTCTGGAGATAGTGGGTTTGAATCTCAGTGGTGTCATGGATATTTTTCCCGAAAGGGAAACTGTTCTTATTGTCAACATGGTCTAGTTAATAAGAATTTAGCTAAGTTTTAGATTTCCATTAGCTTCACACCTTCATAATACCTATCAACACATCTCACAGATCTCACAGTGTAGACAATCCCAAAAAGTATATTCTTGGGAACGTTCTGTTCCTGACTAGTAATCTCACAGTGTAGACTACCTCCACAAGTATACTCTTGGTAACGTTCTGTTCCTGACTAGTAATCTCACAGTGTAGACTACCACCACAAGTATATAATTGGTAACGTTTTGTTCCTGACTAGTAATCTCACAGTGTAGACTACCTCCACTAGTATACTCTTGACAACGTTCTGTTCCTTACTAGTAATCTCACAGTGTAGACTACCACCACAAGTATATAATTGGTAAAGTTCTGTTCCTTACTAGTAATCTCACAGTGTAGACAACCTCCACAAGTATATAATTGGTAAAGTTCTGTTCCTTACAAGTAATCTCACAGTGTAGACTACCTCCACAAGTATACTCTTGGTAACGTTCTGTTCCTGACTAGTAATTTTACAGTGTAGACTACCTCCACTAGTATATAATTGGTAACGTTCTGTTCCTGGCTAGTAATCTCACAGTGTAGACTACCACCACAAGTATATAATTTGTAACTTTCTGTTCCTTACTAGTAATCTCACAGTGTAGACTACCTCCACTAGTATATAATTGGTAGCGTTCTGTTCCTGACTATTAATCTCACAGTGTAGACTACCACCACAAGTATATAAATGGTAACGTTCTGTTCCTTACTACTAATCTCACAGTGTAGACTACCTCCACAAGTATACTCTTGACAACGTTCTGTTCCTGACTAGTAATCTCACAGTGTAGACTACCACCACAAGTATATAATTGGTAACGTTCTGTTCCTGACTAGTAATCTCACACAGTTGAGATTATCATTTTTAGTAAATTAATTTAAGCATGTCTACTAGGGCAATAGTTGATAAGGTTTAGTCAAAAACTCTTTTTTTCTTTTAAAACTAAAACCCAGACTTTAACTGGTGTTCCCTTTCAATTTTCCATAGTAATTGAACGCCTTAATACAAAAGGGTATTAATATAGTTTATACTCAATATGCACCTGCGTTAGCGTGGTGTGGGAATGGAATAGTAGAACTACGGTGATAAACTTCATTTTGAAAACCATCCCCAATTCACGTGAATGACAATTGAACCTCAACCACCCCAGCACAGGAAACTTGGTCTGTTGCGAGGCTTATGCTCTTGGCCATGTAACCATCTGTGTAGTCTTAGGTGTGAACCACATAGCTGGTCAAATGGCCTAGAAGTTACACTACAATTGAGGTTTGTCTCTGTCAATAATATCTCGGGGTTTGAACTCTGGCTGGTTGCTTTGGCACTTAAGAGGAGGAGATAGGGGTTACATTCAGGTGCACCCAACATCTCTCACTACACTTGCCCGTAGATAGCCACCATATTTAGTGCTCCGGGGTTTATTACTCGTCTGGCTTAGCCACGTACTAAGTTTTAGAGAAAGGGACTTTCCACTTGTGTGTGAAGGAATAGTATATAGCCCTTGTGGAAGTCTACCTCAGGTATGGGCTGGGGTTTGAACCCTAATGTTTTCCTTGAACAAGAATATTATGTTATTTTCCTTTATTCATGTT
>CABFOW010001899.1:19174-47679 GCA_902141385.1 Timema californicum
TATTTATTTTCTCTAATTTATTTCTACTCTAAATTCTCTCTACATTATTTACTATATCCTTACTTTATTACCTCTCACCATCTTATTTCATCTCTTTATCACCTATTTCCTCTATCTATCCTCTATTTCAAGTCTATGCTCTATTCCATCTCTTTATCCTCTATTTCATCTCTTTATCCTCTATTTCATATCTCTATTCTCTATTTAATCTCTCTATTCTCTAATTCATATCCCTCTATTCTATCTCCCCTTTCAATCCTTTGTTCCCCTCTCCTTTAGTCCCCCTCTCAATCAGTATTTCCCTTCTCTTACTTTGATATATTTCACCCATCACTCTGCTATTCCCCTCTTTATTCCCACTTTATCTTTATTCTTCCTTTCTCTATTTTATTCCCTTCTCTTTTGCTATCCCCACCTCTCTCCTTTATTCCACCTCTCTTTCCTCTATTCCACCTAGCTTTCCTTCAATACCCTATCCCTCCCTTACTTTTCTTACTTCTACTTCTCCCTATCACTCCTTTACTCCAAATTTTATGCTTCAGTACCCTCTTTATACTCTATAATCCTCTATATAAGTGCTTTTCAAACTAGTGTAAGTGGACACCTTTCAGGGGGTAAGTGACCAGCTCCCAAGGTAAAGTTGGCAAAATGACAAGAGACTTATGGAAAACCCTAATTTTGGCTTTTACAGTTATCTGATTATTTCCATCCATCTTTTTCCCCTATTTGCTCTCGGCTGGAGACCGATTTATGAGAATTTTCAACCCCCTACTTGACAGCTTCTACGTTGGTAGTTATCTTGCTTATATTTAGAGTATTAGAGCAGATTTCCTGAACATTAATGACTTGGTGACATACGATTTCTCTCGCAACGATATTATTCAAATTCGCAATGCAGTAGGGTCGTGATGTTTATATATTAATTAGTTTCAGTCTATTTGTGTTGAACTCTATCCCTAGCCCTAAAACCTAACAAATAGGGTTCAAATAAAAATAATAAATTAGTCAACAAAAAGAAAGAGTGTGCTAAGTGAGTAAAGAATATAGGAAAACCTGGGCAAGAAACCAATACCCAGAACACGCAATTTGAAACAATTGCGGAACCCGTCCCCACGGTCAACCTCAACAATATATAAATATATAAACATTTACCTAATTAAATTACCAGACAAAAATATTAGAAGCGGAATAACGTTATACCTAAGGATAAATAAGCAGAGGAAAAATAGAGTAAGTTGAAAAGATTCACAAACTGGGTTGTTTATTAGATATTCGAAAAAGATATGAACAACAATTAATACGAAAGATCCCAAAAGGGGAGAAGTAATGTATAAAAATTTTTGTGATCATAATATCATGGTTTTAATAGAAGATCGCATTAAATATTTTAGCGATCACCATCATTAATTTACTTTAACAAAAATACAAGTTATATGTGCACTTGTTAGCCAGGAAATAACAATATAAAGCTCATGAATTAGATCTCTACGAAATATTCATACGCTTTACTTAAAAATCAGAATTATGTATATCATTATCTTTACATATCTACATCTCAACAAAAGGAAAAATATGTTTTACGTCGATTTACCCTAGACATAAAGCTACCAAATTTCTTATATTGATTACAAAGTTGAGCAATCTACATTTTAGTTGCCAACGCTAAAAAAAACTACCATCATTAAACAAAGATATTATGGCGGTTATTAATGACCACCACACTAGCGCTGATGGTACCCAATAAATTAAATTCATAAGTAAGTATTGGAGATAATAACATCAATAGCACTACTTTCTAGTCAGTCTAATAACTCCAGTTCCTTACAATTAAGGTAAAGTTTAAGGCCAAAAGAAAATATTATTACTAACAACATCACAAGCGCTATTTTCTAATTAGAGTTCACTAAATTGAGTTCACTAAGCTAAAAAAAGAATTTTGAAACTATAAAGGTTACATGCCAAAAACGAATTTTGCTTACATTGTTTTTAATCTCTGAAGCCTTAGCTTCCCCTAGCGATTGTCGAAGCCAGTCCAATAGTGGTTCTCTACTCACACGATCACTCTTTTATACGGTTTTAGCACAGTCCACAGAACACGGAATGAGGGGATCACGAGAGGAGGAAAACCAAAGAACATAAAAAAAATGGAGGGGGTATATTCTACACGCTTCTAGACTGGAGTAGAAACAAAACTGGACACTCGCTGAAGAGTATCTTCTTTTCTACTGAAAGTCATTGGTCTGGGAATTTTTGTAACTGAGAGTTGAATTGGCGTGGCCTCAGTATTTTGTTGTCAGTAGTTGATATCGGGCGTGTTTGTAGCAGCGGGTATGTCTGCTTGTTTTTGACTTGGGTATCTCTGACTTGTGGCTAATGCTACAGTATTTATGTATTATATATCGGCCTATTCATGACAATGTTAATCAAACATATAATGCGTGTTAAGGTGGATTTCCAAACGACATTATATTGCTCGTTTGTATTAAATGAGACAAAAAGCTAGAATTTTCTTCTCTGACAGCAAGTTTATTGACATTTACAAATGAGCAGTGTATCTGCAGACTAGCTTTCGTGGGTGACTTATTTCAGCAACTGAATGAGCTGAATAAAGGTCTATAGGTTAAACACATAACACCCTTCATGGTTCATGACAGAATTAAAGCTTGAAAAAATATATTATTTTTTTCAACAAAGGTGTTGTGAAGGGACAAATGTAATTATTTCCGTCTTTAGAACATTTCGTAGAATAAAATGAACTTGACCTTCATGAATCTGTTTTCAACGACATAAGGCTGGGCTTGATTGAAGACTTCGGCAAATATTTCTCTGAGAATTTGGGGAGTGAGCTCTGAATACGAGACCCTTTTTCTACAGTGAAACATTCAAGTCTACTAAACTTCATTTCAATGAAAGACATTATTGAACTGTCCTGTGATGAAAACCTCTATTCCAGTCCCAAGAATATTTATTTGGCAGATCTTTGGCAGACTTTTGGCTTCAAAGGCTGAACGAGTTTCCTCATATCACTGATTAGGCCATCAAGTTTATGATGACTTTCTCAACAATATATCTATGTGAGAGTGGTTTTTCTACCATGGCGTGCCTAAAAAATAAGTACCGCAATAGGATAAATTTGGAGATGGACCTCCGCTAATCTGGACAAACGGACATCATATATAGTTCCAAGCCATGCAGCCACATCTTTCACTGAAAAACTTTAGAATTCATATATCAGCTCTAGAATTAAAATTTAAAAATTTAATTTGAAAATATTGTTTTTAGGTTTATTTTTTCTCTTTAGCTATAAATGAATTTGTGAAGTTGAAGTTGTTTTTTTTTTCAAAATTATTATTACGATTCTTAATAAGAGATAATGTTAATGCTAAAACAGTAGGATTCTCTCTAAATAGACTTGTCACATTTGAAATATTTTGATTACAAATATTTTTCCCAATATATTAAATAGATTAATAATATACCATGTGGTCATAATTTTTTTAAACTTGTAATTTGGATTTTTTTTTTATCTTGGAGTTACATTAAACTTGTCATGGCCAAGGGGTACCATCTAAAAAAATTGAGAACTGCTGCTCTACATCTTATCTCCTTTAATATATATATAATATATCTATTTATATATACTCTCTCTTCTTTCTTCCAAATCATCCCTCTCTCTTTATACCACACTATAGGATATATTTCACCCTTCTTTTACTCATTCTTTCGTCCACATTTTACCCTTCGTATTTTCCAAACGCTCTCCTCCCTTTTATCCTTCCTATCTTCTGCTCTATATTTAGAGCGTTTCCATTTCCTCACACTATTATTACGATTCCTTCCTCCCCCACTATCCTTCATCTACTGGCCTTTGTATCTTTTTCCCTTTACAAACATATTCCCTTGCTTGCCCTTTCATTTTCCCACTCTCCTTTTCCCCACCTTACCACCTTTAAACCTCTGCTCCTTCTCTTCCCCTTTGCCTTTCTCCTTATCCCTCACAGAATTATTCTGCTTAAATCGTAAATTAAAAGTTGAAAAAGTACTATACATCAATATAAAATATTATCAGCTTCTGATTCCTGTTTGATATCTTAATATCTGGCAGTTGGTAGCTCAGGTTTTTTTCTAACAAGGCCTAATGAAGAATGAAGAGTAAACGTTCTTTGGTTGCTTTCTTCGGTCAGTTTGTTTCCAACCACTAGACCAGACATTGACCAACTTTATCAGAGGGAGCGTAATCAGTGCTACCACCTCCATTTAATAACCGTTCTGGGTATTGACATTTTCACATTAGTTTAATAAGAATAAGAAAAGTAGAATTTAATTGAAGTGTAGAAAAATTTGTGTTGTGGAGTTTGTGAAACCTACAACAAGAAATAATTTTAGTTTTAGTGTTATTGTCATTATCATCTTCATCATCCACGACACAGTTAGGACCTAAATACGTGTAAATGCAAAGTCGATCATTAGTGACATGAGCCCGCCTTGGTGTCGTAGTTATCTAATGCACCAATATCGTGTTGAGGTAGACTGCCAAGGACGGGGAGATCAAGGTTCAAATCTCGTTCGGGTTAACTGGAGGTTGTTACTCTTAAATGGTTTTTAACTCTCTTTCCACGCAGATGCTGGTTAACGTAATCTAAACTCAACCTTCCCAATTCCTAACCCATTAGTGTAATTAGAACTTAAGCGTATAATCTGAACTGGTAGTAAGACGTGGTGCTAAATATATATTAGTGACATGATCACCTATTCAAATTAAAAAGTGATAAAAAAAGACTAAAATAACAAAACTAAAAAAGTTGGAATATTGCTGAGTGAGAATTAGTTATAAATGATGAAATGGGGAGTATAATGTTTAAAGATAACCAAAAACAGTCTCTCCGTTTAATTAACTTCAACTCTGTCGCGTTCCGCCGACGGAGGGACAATTCTACACATGTAAACAAGAATGTGAAGTTTCTTTCGGGAAAACTCTTTTAATTAACTTTGTACATTAAGGAAAATCAACATAAAAATATACATCCGTGGGACTGTGGTCCAAAAACCTAACTCGTACTGTCTAGCTTTGTCGGTGACAGGAGACCAGGGTTTGAGTTCCGGCTGGGTGTATCGGAGGATGATTATTTTCCTAGATTGTTTTACATTCTCGCTCTACACGATTACGGATAAATTTTCCTTTAGTTCTATATTCCTTAAGCCTATTTCCTTAGTGCGATTAACCCGATTCAGTGGCCGCACAGTCTAAGGCAGGTGTTCCAAAACTTATTGAATGAAGGGACACATTAGGATAGGCCTGTTGAAATTAATGGGTTGACTGGATCGAAAACAATAGATAATATATATATATATATGCACACAAAATCACATTTCATACCTATAGTTAAACATGAATATATATAGCGATGTGGTATCGAAAGAAAAGTATCGATACCGTACTAGTATTGAAAGAAAAATATCGATAACAGTAAGTATCGGTATATAAATTTTAATCTGGAAAAATGTTTTTTATCATGTAATGATTTCAACTTTTACATGATAATAATTGTATATTCATAGTTGTTAAACACTGAAAACTATGATTTAACCATAATATAATATATTTAGGTCTATCGCGTCTGTTTTATGTGTTTAAACCTGGAAGGTATGATAGATAGTAAGCCCCCTATTGTATGATGGATATTATAAAATGTTTACCATACCAGCTTCCAAAATTTCTATGAAAATGTAACTGATGAAAAGTTATTTAGTAACTAAATATTATTAATATATTCTTTCAATCCATTTTGAATCCTCCTTTAACCATAGTAAGCATTTAACCTCCAGCATGAGTGAAGATTACAAAAAAGTTGATTCTTTCGATACCAATCCATTACTGGAGATTGAGTACTAATATCAGTAAAAGTATAGAGTAAAAAAATTATAGTATCGAAAGGAAAATATCTATATTAGTAAATTATCGGGGTGACCTGGTGGTCTAGGGGTAAGGTGTCAGACTTCTGTGCTGGCGGCCGGGGTTCAATCCTCGGTCCCGGCAAAGATTTATCTGATTACCAAACCCTTCCTTCACCTCTGACAAGACATCTTGTGAATGTGGGGAATGCCAGGCCTCCACCGTGGTTCGGATTCCACGTTAAACTGTAGGTCCTCCATTTCATCTCACAATCACCCTACCATTGCACATTAGCGTAAGTGCGTATAACCCGAACGGGTAGTAAGACGCGGTGCTAATAATAATAATAATAATAGTAAATTATCGATACTTTTTCAAATACCTAGATGTAAGCTGTGCGGCTAACCTAAATAACCTCTACGTCCTCAAAAAGGAAACATTCCTCAGCCCCTCCTCTAAAGTCCAAACATACCATTTATGAAACGCATCTAGCGAGGGCTGAGGGACTGTACACCATTGTATGGATACTTAAATTGCGCTTTATAAAACTACCGCGGCCGCATATGGTAAAATGTATGATGGTGTTTTGTTTACTGTGTACAGGAACACCATAATATCGGTACTCATCATTGAAATTATGTTTTTCTTTTTTTTTAAACTGTCAAAGCGTTCGTGGGCCGGATAGTCCCATTTCGTAATCCAGATTTGGCACACGGGCTGTAGTTTGGGGACGTTGACCATGGCGTTACTCTCACAATTGACCAAACTGTTGATGGCGTGTAGATTATGGTCCGATCTCAGTCGAGTGAAATGACTACTGAGAATGATTTTTCCTAAATGGTTTTCCTATTACTTATCACGTATATGCGGGTATATTTCCTCTAAATTTATACTTCCAAATCATTGATCTGCATACACAGGCGTAATAACTCAAATGGGATAGAGACGTGATTATAAAAAAAATAGTGTGATTAATAATACCCGTCTAGTAGAATAACTCAGTAAAATGTAGTAAAACATTAAAATAAAACTTACCACAGCCAAGTGTGTATTATCAGAGGAGTGGACGAGCTCTGGTATGATCCACTTGTTATGAACGAATATATAAGTTACTGTCAAAAGGGATGGTCCATAATAAAATATTGATGTTTTACGATAATGGAGCGATTGGTAACTGTATTTGACGGGGGATCATCGTGATGAAATGGATGAACTGAATCCCCTCGGTGGACAGAGGGGTAGGGGGCGTTAAAAATAATTTTGGGCAGATGTTACATAATGTGCTCTATTCCAATTCAAGCTGTGCACATGTATATTAACTAAGCTATTAGGGTAGACATTATAACAGTAAGGATTTGAAGAAGTGTACCCTAATTTATATGCAGAGTGTGTTAAAATATTTAGGAAAATCTTTTCTAAGCAAACCCATCTCATATTTTAGCCCCGACCTTCCCCTCACCAGGAGAGCAGATTAAATGAGCTTCACAGTTAAGCCACGCGCCCACCGAGGCGAGTCACCGTTATGTTGGCCAGTATGGCAGATAAACTTATTTATCACTTATTCTTACTACCCGTTTGGGGTTTACGCATGTCTATTAATTGCTCATAATGTTTTAGGGATGAGGAAAGTTAAGCTTAGATTA
Source organism: Timema californicum (assembly GCA_902141385.1). Taxonomy (NCBI): domain Eukaryota; kingdom Metazoa; phylum Arthropoda; class Insecta; order Phasmatodea; family Timematidae; genus Timema; species Timema californicum. Next base: position 26,711 of record CABFOW010001899.1, read on the forward strand.
AGTGTACCCACATTTGCATGAAGGGAAAGTAGAAAACCATTTAGGGAAAACCACCTTCATTACATCTGACAACTATTGGACCCTTAGCTCCCCGTAATTGGTAGTAGTCTTTTAGTGACTAGAGTATTGCGAAAGTGACACCTTAGACCTTGTTGCCACCAAAATTGGCGAGGCAAACATTATTCATTAGCTATATCAATTATTATAGTGTCACTTTCTGGTTTTTATTCTATTATATTTGCCCTGGAGTACTGACTCGAATCTCGGCAGAGTCCTACATGTATTTTTGCCGTGGGGCGAAAGAAGGCGACCCACACAAAATCCCTTTATCCAATTTTTTTTTAATCCTTAGTCTAAAAAAACATTGTATTTAAATTTGTTATATTATATTCATGGTTTCTTCTGTGGCACTTATTATTTAAATATATGTTTTGAAATTACCTACTTTTGGTACGTAGGTGTATATCTACTAAACAAGCTTCGTAGTTTGGCAAACATCCTATATTAAGTTTAGTACACTTTGGATAGTATCGTTGTTAAAGGTGAGTGTTTATTCAACCTATGATGGTATATAAAAAAAAGGTTTCACCAAGCATTTTGACAATCAGTTAAAAGCAGTCGAACTATCCAAATGAAAACAATTGAATAGCTGCCTCGTATAGCTTGATCCCAACGGACATCACAATAAAAAGCTAGTCATAGTAAAGTTTTTGGTGGGAAGAACCTATTCAAAAATACATATTTTTTAAAAATTAGTATTAATAACATCACGGTATATTATAAGTGTTATTTTGTTAGGTTTTCTTAATAGCTCTCTAAGCTGATAGCTGAAGACCACATATTTTTATAAACAGTGTTTTAGTAACTTTTATGAAAAAAGGTTATTTCTATCTTAATTTGACTGTAGTGGTATGAAATCATTTAGAATAAGATCGTGGTGAAGGTTCCAATAAATGATAGATCTGTTTTTACCTAATTCGACAGAATAAATAAATATTCGTCTGAGAACTTTTCCGGTATCTGTCTGAATGTGTTTCGCAACAATAAAAGACTGCCAGGAACAATCAGTTGGGAACGCGAACTAAACGCCAAGCTCATTTAATGTAGTTTGCCAGTGACAGAAGGAACTAGGTCTGAATCCCGGTTGGGTGTCACTTAAGGTAGTATTTACTTCCTCGTAACTCATAAGAAAGAGGCAGTATTGTGTTTAATTATACAAATCTAATTCAAAGTCCTAATGGATGTCAACGTTTCATGACCCCCCTGAGCACGGAAAAATAGTTTTTTAATCCATCCCTCTCTGTGTTTGCTAATCAGTCTAAGGATAAACCATTTGATTGATCGGGATAATACTTTGTGTTCAGGGTTTTCAAAAGGCTCTTAGCATATAGATAAGGGCTGTCCACAAAGAGAAAAACTTAATTTTCTTTAAATTGGCTGGAATGATACTGATTAAATTCCATACCTACCCACACTTTAACACTACTAGCTAATTGGCTTATTTAATTTTTCCGAGCAATTATTTAGCTCTTATAGATTTTACATGGGTGTATACCTCCAATTTTTAATGTGTCTCCGTGATTATTTTAATACAAGATACTTACCGCTGAAAGTTTGTTGGACTATTAATAATATAACACCTTTGATGGAAACATGATTATATAAAACTGTTGATTTCCAAGCAAAAATTAAATATTTAGGTATATGTTTAAATAAGTATGAAAAATGAATGGAGCGTTAAAAATTTACAAGACTATATCACTATAGATAATCATTAAAGTATTTAAATTAGAAACTCCAAATTTTAGACAAGCTCTCAAAATTTATTAAACTAATGAAAAGGATTAACAAAGCTTTAATTCTTGATGATATCATAAAATTCTAATTTTGTATAGGTGACTATAAAGAACCTACGAATGAATTATTACCCAGGCCAAATACTATCGAAAAATGGGTTAATTAGCGTAGAAGTCACCTTATTAAAAATTGAGAACAAAGCAACCGCTAAATTAGTGTCGACAAAACTATTAAAATAAACATCTGTTTTCATACATCATGGTGAACAATGATGTTCCTTATTTTACTTCTTCGTTTCAAAATATTTTTGTAAATGTATATTATTTAATTTAAGCTCTTTGATGATATTATAAATATCTGGTCTGAATTTGTGTTTCTGTAACAAGGTATATTTTTTAATTTCAAATAATTTATATCTTTTTAAGTAAATAGTTCCATGATTAGGGAAAGATTGAGCCATGCACAGATACATTTATTCTTAAATAGTTTTATAATTTACCTCGACGAACATGTATATATATTCTCCCTATATTTTATCATCCTCCATAACGATATATGTAGTGTGAAATTTTCTACATTAGTGGACATGGCGGACTAAATGGCAGGAGCATATCCGATTTGACACTGTAGAATTGTGAGCATCGCAAATCAGCCCGGTATATTGAATTATTATTATTATTATTATGATTAGCACCACGTCTTACTACCCGTTCGGGTTATACGCACTTACGCTTATGTGTAATGGTAGGGTAATTGTGAAATGAAATGGAGGACCTACAGTTTAACGTGGAATCCGAACCATGGTGGAGGCCTGGCATTCCTCACATTCACAAGATGTCTTTTCAGAGGTGAAGTAAGGGTTTGGTGATCAGATAAATCTTTGCCGGGACCGAGGATTGAACCCCGGCCACCAGCATAGAAGTCTGACACCTTACCCCTAGACCGCAAAGTCACCCGGTATATTGAAGAAGGGTTTTTGTTGAGTGCTATTTTCACTCTTGTGGAACTCATGCGAGTACATTTCCTCTAAATTTGACTTTACTCATCCCTTATCTATTTATTTAAATGCGAATGACCCATTTAGGTAGCCGCATGATCTAAGACGATACTCTTCCAGTAGACCAAATTAGACCACCAATGATTGGGAGATCAAAGTTCGAATCTCGGTGGGGTGTGCTAAAGATGTTCATTTTTCAAAATAGGCCTACACTCTACTTCTACGCAAATGTGGGTACACCTCTAAATAAATCCTTCCTAGAAACTAACACTAAACGTAATTAGTACATAAGGCTATATGACCCGAACGGTTAATAAGACTGTTGCTAAAAATAAAAATAAATGTGAATGGCTGTAAGTCGTATTGGGGAAAGTAAAGAGCACAGTTGAATTATCGACTGTCGACCGTCGCTCAATTCGAAACATAGAACTAGTCAAAGCGGACTGGCTACAAACAAGGATGAAACCATCAGTTTGATACCGGTCGCCAAAGATGTAACAAGGTTTAGACCTGTTGATTCTCTACACTCCGTATTGCCAAGTGTACGTTTAAAGATGGTGGAGGGCGAGTATGACGCCGCGGACACGATCAGTTCTGTGATTGGACAAGCTTTTAGGACCCTTCTCCACCTGAGGGGAAAAGTCGTGGTGGCCAACGCCAGTGAGGTAATCTTGTTTTATATAAATACATCCGTTTCTTTCTTGACCGTTCACGACAAATAATAGCCCAAGGTAAGATTAAAGAGCAGTTCTTCTAGATCGGCTTTCATGTATTCATACGTCAAGTCATGTGGTTTGCTTATGTCACTTCTGATATATATTATATATACCAATAAAATTACACCAATATGGTAAAATGTATATTAATACGGAAAAAAGTATTTATACTGTATTTTCTTAAATTATTATTATTAATACCGCGTCTTACTACCCGTTCGGTTTATACGCACTTACACTAATGTGTAATGGTAGGGTGATTGTGAGATTAAATGGAGGACCTACAACCACGGTGGAGGTCTGGCATTCCCAACATTCACAAGATGTCTTGTCAGAGGTGAAGGAAGGGTTTGGTAATCAGATAAATCTATTCCAGTACCAAGGGTTAAACCCCGGCTGCCAACACAGAAGTCTGACACCTTACCCCTAGACCGCCAGGTCACCCTCTTTTCTTAAAGGTTCTTTTATGAAATTTGTACTATATCTTTGATTATTTTGTTGGAAATTTTAAAATTAAATGTATGGTGGTATTTATTTTCCTATAGCATTGCTCAAAGAATTTTTAGTGCCATATTCTAGACTAGTTTACTGACTTACAATTATTTTTTAGCACCGGGTTTTACTTATTTTTCTGTTTGTACGCTTATATACTTATTATTCTAATGGTTTAAGAGATTATGAAGGATATAATTTAGAGGAAGTGTACCAGCATTTTCATAGAGTATGAGTGGAAAATCCTTTTTGGAAAAACCATCCTCACTATACCAGACCTAAAATGGAATCTTGATCTCCTCGTCGGTGTCAATCTAGTCTACTAAGAGAGTAACGCGTTAGACCATGTGGCCATCGGAGCGGGTTTTGTGGTGTTACATTTTAGACAGTCGTATGAAGAAACAACGTACCACAAACTAACTAAACCAACGAAACCACACTAAACTCTAGTCCTTGATTGTAGAGTAAGTTCCACCGCTTAGAAGAAAACAGTAAAGTTGTCCTATTGTATTGTAGAACAGGAGGAAGTACACTAATACGTCTTGTTATTTAACAACGTACTTCCAAAATTACCTAGTTTCAAATAAGATAAAATACGTCAAATTTAACAAGACTAGCCTAAGGAACGTCCTACAGGGTGCTACTTTTAAGTTATATTTATATATAGAATAGTTATATTTTAGTAGAATAAAAGATCTTTCACAGTGGTCATACTACCCAAATCAGTAAAAACATAAATTTTTCTGTTCCAATACATACGTCTCTCAAAGATCTTTCTTGATATTGCCGTTATTTGTTTTGATTTGTTTTAATTTTAATGTTACGTATTATTACAACTTGTTTACCAACGTATTAGTTTGTAGCTATTTGCAACCAACCTCTTAGATTTAACTATAATCAATAATGTAGTAAAAAAATATATATAAATCTGAACAAACAGTTTTTATTGACAATATTTATCCTTCAAAACTGTCGATTCAACTAATGTTAATTTAGTTATTTGACTTCATGAAAATAAGTGATACCTTGGATTAGAAATGTAAAGTGATATTTTAAAAATATTTTTCAAGTTAGATTATTATGTTCTCGCTTTCACCATTATTTTTGTTCTTTCTACTTTCTTTATCCCATTCTGTATGCATATGCGTGGCGTGTTTGATAAATTTCCAGTCCTGCTTTTTCTAAAAGTAAATACGGTCACCACAAGCTTTGGGTAATACTTTGTCTCTTTACTGCACCGCGTTTTATTAACATTATTTCTTTATAGATACATTAACAGAATACGGAGCTCTAAGGTACAATTTCATGCAATTGTACCCGCATCTGTGTTGAGTGAGTGAGTCCATTTAATAAATAAACAACACCTCAATACACCAAAATGAGATTCATAGTATAACCTCTTGTCACCGTAAGACTATACAAGACGAGATTGATGCCTTCGACCGCATGTATGTGAGCTCCAAGGACACCTTGTCAATTCTATTTTTATAAAACATTTATTGTTTCTTTGTGAACAATAATTTGTTAAATACATCTTGACGTTCTTGAATGCGGTAACAAGTCATCTCAACGCTTTGTTAGAAAGTAGTTGTTGGAGAATTTTTAAACATTCACGCCCCTCATGACATTATACAGGGGCCTAAACATGGATTCTACTCTTACAAGTGACCATGCCGTCTAAGACATAAGAACCATTTAAATTATGTGGTTATTGGAAGGGAGGTTAAGATTCAAATTCTTACAGGGCGCACTGAGAAATAGGGTATATATATATATATATGGAGTTTATCACCTAGATTTTTTTTAACCCCTGTTCACACTAGTTACAAATTATCTTTCGTTTGCCATTTTTCTTGTACTTGCACTCACATTGCCTCTTTCACTTCGTTTAAATTAATCTTTTTATTCATATTCTATTTTATAAACAATCACATTTAACATAGAGGTCATTTACGAACTAACCTAACGTGCAAAGAAGTGTAATGTTATCGAGAAATCAATACATTACATATATTATTCCGTGGCCGAAAGCTCTAAGGTCTCTCTCATGTTAGACTTGACGTCTGGTGACGAGTATAGTATCGAATGTCTCTCACTCTTTTTAGACTGGACTGCTGGTAACGGGTAGAATGGGGCTCAAATACCGGTCGGGTCTACTGTTGTTGGTTTTTCCAAAATAGGGTCCCACTCTACTTCCACTCAAATTCAGATAAATTACCTCTAAAGTGCTTCTTTCTTCACCATTAACCAGTTAGATTATCATGTATAAAAGTTTTCATCTTTCCTAGCAGTTGGTAGAAGCATCTTCAACCTCCATAGAGTCTTCTGTCACCCAGTCGGTTGATTTGCACACCAAACCGTATTTAGAGGAACTTCAGCTTCAGAGCCCATCAAATACATTGCTGAGGTCGCTCCTGCTTCCTGGTCCACAACAACTTCAGCAGCTCTCTCCCATTACACCTGTCTTGTCCAAGCATGTTGCACACACAATCGATAGCTTGCTAGGATCCTCCACCGTCAGCAGCACCAGTTCACCGGTAGGTCCATTCAACACCTCCCAAGAGTATTAGGTCATTTGATCTCTTGTATAACTTTCTGATGAGACATTTGGTCATGTGATCTCTCTTATTGTTTACTACGGATTTATTAGGTGATGTGATATCTTATATAGCTTACTAGGGAGGTAATTGGTTTTATAGCATCTTATATAGACTACCTTTAAGGTATAAGGTTATATAATATGTTATATAAACTACCTTTAAGGTATAAGGTTATATAATATGTTATATAAATTACCTTTAAGGTGTTTGGTTATATAATATCTTATATGGTTTACCTTTAAGGTATTAGGGTATATGATATCTTATATAGATTACCATTTAGGTAATTGGTTATATACTATATTATCTAGACTACCTATAAGGTATTTGGTTATATAATATCTTATATGGATTGCCTTTACGGTATTTGGTTATTTAATATTCATATAAATTATTTGGTATTTGGTGATGTGATTTCTTATATAGCTTGGTAGCGAAATAATTGGTTACGTGATCTTCTTTATAGCATAATATTGACTCGATATCTTACATAGCTTAATAATAATATATTTGATTGTGTATCACTTATATAACCTATTAATAATGTATTTGGTTATGTTATCTCCTATATTGTTTATTAGTGATATATTTGGTTATATGATTTCTTACATGAAATAATAGTGAGATATTTCTCTATATGATATCTTGTATAGCTAATGTTGAGGTATTTGGAGAGTCTTTCTTTGTAAATTTTAGTTGAATAAACATTTATTTTTATCGTACAACCAGCAATCCATGGTGATATACTATACACGTCTATTATCACTAAAATTATGTTTCTTTTGAAACTGATCTCACATGAGTGTCCTTATCCATCTTATCAAAATTAACACCTCAATATCTTGAGCAATCACTTTGAGGAGGCATTCAAAATGTTAATACATTGTCACTATAGAATCTCAGGTCGCAGACCTAAATAACTTTCCAAAATATAATCCCTATTTAAACGTGGTTAGTTTTACAAATTTGAATGTGAAGGACGCAAATCCCACTAAAATAATTTTCGCAATCACAAATCCCACGTAGCCATCCATGGTTGGGTAGATTTTACGTTGAAGAGGGACGTTTCACTTCATGGATTACCTATAAGGCCGCACATTAATGTAGGCCTACAGTAAATCTTACTGACTTTAGAAAAAGTACCCACCAGCATATAAATTAATGTATTTTTAGGAATCCATAAAGGAGTTTAAGGTTTTTTTTAGTTAAATCTATATTTCTGGGGTCTGATACCCTAAAACATTGGTGAAATTTGAGATTTCCCCCCTTTCACTGTGAAAAAATATTTCTTGAGGCTGAATGTTTTGTCTGCTATATGTCGTGTACAAATTTATTATTCGTTTCAAAAAGTGAACGATAAGTATCGCAAAGAAAATTTAATACTTTTTTTTAAAATTCCCTGTTTTGAATGCGGAACAATTTATATTGTTTACTTCTTTTTGATAAACAGTTAATTCAAAAGATGAAGTAAACACGGCATTTGAAATTTGGATTGGTTGGATCATAAAAAATATTAGAGAAAAAAATTAAATCTAATACTCGTTCAGCTATTTATAAAACGACCGTATACACGTGAGGAATCAGGCCAACATTTAAGAAACTAAGTTGACGTAGCGCAGGGTGCTCATATTGGTCTCTAATGATAGCTTAAAAATATGATAGTGTGCCAATCATAAATAGATAGAAATATCGAAATGAACGTATACTCGTTTAGCATTATGATTTAAAAAACACTATTTTTATCTCAATCAATTTAAATACAGGAAGTTTGAGAATGCATCATTATTAAACAAACAATATATACATGGTGGCTTTTTAAGTTGGTACAGCAACATATATTTCAGAAAAAACTCATTAAAAAGTTTCAAACAAAATATCTTGGTTTTAAGAACCCTACAAAATGACAGTGGATGTCTTCAAGGTCATCTCAAAGTCAATTACGGTTTTTCAAATGGGACCCTGTATTTTTTTTAAAATCGTATTCCACAAAAAAGTAACATTTGTCTGAAACACTTTTTCACCCGAGGTATATTTTTGTTGGGCAGGGGTACCATCATGCTGAAACTACATTATCTGCCTTTCTTGTAGGTTTAAATTTTCTAGCAGCAACAGCAGTCCTTGATCTAGAAAGATTCTGTATTTGTCTCCATTCAATGTACCATCAATAAAAAGGGATAATAAATTGGTCTCCGATTAGTCCGTACCAAATGTTCAATATCTTTCAACTTGACGCAGCCACCCCAGATTTTCTACACTCCAATAATACAGGATGTGTTTGTTAACTATCCCATGATTCTTAAAGCTCGATTCATCAGAGAATAACACTTAAAGAAAAAAAAGTTCCTATTCATTCTTACTTGTTCAAGTACCCATTGGCAGAATGCCACTAGATTGAGAAAATCTTCTCCATGAAGCTCTTGATTCAATGACACGTGGTAAGGATGACATTTCTAACACTTCATCAGTATGAGCACACTATTATTGGATATTCCTAAATCGCTAGAAATCGCACGAGAACCTATCTGAGGATTATGAGCTAATGCTGCTAGCACTGCGATCTCATTATGTTCCCCCATGACCTTTTACTTCGCTTGAACACTTCCATTTTCCACATTCTTGAGCTACACGATAAAAAGATCTACGTGACGGTGAATTTCTCTCAGTTAAACGATCAGCTTACAGTAGAATAAAATCATTAACTTTTATTTTACCTTCACCATAAATTTAAATGATTTAATACTTTTCAGAAAAATAATAATATTTCATAACCTACAGTACGTAAATTTACCAAAAAACAAAAATACATCAAATTAAGAAGAACCGTATAATATGTTTAGTGTGAACATTTATTCATAAGGATCAAATTGTTAAATTTGTCTACTTATTATTTAAACATATTAGATGACCAATTTAACATTTCGATCCTTATGAACAAACGTTTGTTTTTTGTTTGTGAGACAGTTTTTATCGTATTTGTTTACACACTACTGGTTCTAGTAAGCAATAAATTGAAATAAACACAGTTCCAAAACCATCATACGTATTTCTTTAATTCATCATATCATAAAATAAATGGTACGAAACTCTGCACGGACTTTCTCGCTCTACTGTTTAAAAATGGAGATATTTACTCAAAAATTGTAATATATGTGAAATGAAATAATATACACTAGCAAACCTAAGCATAAATTGCACCATAATTAGTAAAACATTTTCTGAATCCCGATTTTAAATCTTAAATTAAAAAATTTAATGGTTTTATTTTTAATACGTTAATGTCGTCATTTGAATATTTGGACTGATAAAGATAAATATTGGGTTCACAAGGGTCAACACTTAGTATTAAAATATCAGCTTCCAGTTAAAATTCTCGACATTTTATTAGATGCTGCAAATCTTAATGTCATCGCATTGATATTAAATTCCTCATTTATAAATTTTGACCAATAAAAAATGTAAATATTGACTATTGAGTCTAAAATGGAGATATATCATTGTTGTCGAAACATTTCTCCTATGATGTTCAAGGAAAAATAACAAACTTTTTGAGAGCCTTACTTATATTTAATTAATCTATGGCATGGGATAATTATTGCGTGATTCGTCCAACGAGTTTTTCCTATAATGAGTAAGCTATAACATTTAGACAAGGAATTTTTAACGTGGTTGAAGGGCGGTGTAGTGGTGTAAGAGGGAGGGGTGGCGGGGAGGGGGGTTGGCAGAAGGAGTTGGAATTGCCAGCTCTTTGTTCCCAAAAGTGCTGTCATGTCTTTTTATTACGCTAAGGAACGTCGCTGTTATTTAGTAATTTAGAAAATGAATTGTCACCACATGGCTCATCTGGGAGTTTGGCTTGACATTGAATCCTCGATACCAATTCATAGATTATTAATAATTTTAAATAATTAACTCACTACACGTGTCACAAAGTATTTATTGTACCGAATAATATTAGGTCTATATTTACAAAAAGTGTTCTTAGAAGAAAGAAAGTGCATTACTAAGCAATTTAATGAACTAATTTGAGTGGTGAAAGTGTAAGGGTTCTTTTATTACTCTTTTAGCAACGAAACTTACTATCCTCTCGGTTGTACACACATGTATTAATAACGCTAATTAGTTAAGGATTAAGAAAGCTGAATTTAACGGAAGTGCATTTGCGTAGAGAGAGTGGGAAACAATTTATAATAAAACTACCCTCAGTACACCCAAACGAGAACGAACAATGATCTCCCTGTCTTTAACGATCTACTCTACGATCTACGACTATAGTGACACCTTAGAAACCAAGTTAGTGCCGGAGCAGGTTTTAGAGCTATTTATTTGTAGTAAAAAAAAGTATTACTTTTCATTATAATTATATTAGTTAAAAGCTCATGGGCACCTTACGAACCGGCCGACAATCTGTAAAAATCTCTGAATGCCACGTAGGTCAAATGGCCTACAAGACTGGGACCAACAGGTCAACAAGATTATGCATAAGAAGGCAAAGTGATCAGCAGCCAACTGGTAGACCAAATAAATAAAAATATTTTAAAGCTTGAGTGCGTCAAGTGATCGACACGTTTAAGACTATGTGATAAGATATACAACTGATCGACACGAGAGAACCTACTGGTATACTAAAGTTGAGATGGATTCAATGAAACAATTGACCTACATGTTAATACATTGCAAACAACGTGTTCGACAAATAGTCGTAAACGGAAAATAGTAAGTAAGGTCTATGAAATATTTCTTAATATAATTTAAAACTCTAATAAATACCCATATTTGTGGTCACATGGTTCAATGCGTCACTATTCTACTGTACTGGATTTCCGGTGTTGAGATTAGGGCTAGAATCCCGGTCATATTTACAGAGGTATTTCCCCCCTAAAAGCTTATTCACTATCCCTCCACGAAAATGATTGCATATTTTCTTAAATTCTACCTTTCTCATTCCTGATCCTGAGTATAGTTCAAACGAGAATTGAGAAGCTAGGGAAAAAATGACCAATTTAGTGGGGTTATTTTTAGCACCACGTCTTACTATACGTTCGAGTTACGCTAATTTTGTGGATTAAAATCATTAGTAAGGCTTCAATTTTCTAAGTTGGTTTTTTTGGGTCAACCATTTGGCTTTCGATCATGTTGTCCTAATATATAGTAGTTCAACCAGTTGATACAACTCATGTCCTACTCGAGTAACCAGGTCCCAGGACATCAAACAATAGAATATTATGAACCAGCGGTAACCAGGCCCCGGAACAACAAACGACAGTGGGTTCTGAGTTGAAGCTGTAATTCAAACTAACATTCTTAGTGGATAAGTTGAATGTATGATTTACACTGATTTTAATAAGATAATTATTCGGCAACTAGAAAAGTTAATAAAAATGGGTTCACCTAATAATGTGATCTACCTCGATCCTTGCACGGATTTATCTGATTTCCAAACCCTTCCTTCACCTCTGAAAAGACGTGTATTAATCACAACTTGTGAATGTGTGGACTGCCAGGCTTCCACCATGGTTCGGATTCCACGTTAATCTGTGGGTCCTGCATTAAATCTCACAATCCTCCTACCGTTGCACATGATCGTAAGTGCGTAAAACCCGAACGGGTAGTAAAAATAATAATATCTATTGCAGTACCCTTGATAAATGCATATACTATAATATTTAGACAAGCTATATATTATAATCTGAACTGACTAAACTGACTACACTTTTGTATCGCCAGTTCACGTGGTTATGAGATCATGAGTGTGGAACGAATCCTGGAAAGCTCAGGGCTAGAACATTGACGCGCTAAAATCCCGGAATAAATTTTATTCTAGTGTCCAAGTGTGATTTTTCAACCAATTTAAATAATTAAATTGTATTCTTCTACAAACGCATATTCCCGTCATTAAAATGATTTGAAGCTTATATATGTTGATGTTCATTTGTAATTATTCAATTAAGTACTCAAACCAAAACTCATCGTGGTGAATTTAAATGTATGATGTAGTTCCTTACCAATTCCAACAAGTAGAGAGCTATTATATCTTAATCAAATGATACAGTAGAGCTCCAACCATCCGGATTAATGAGTGCCGGACGTGATACGATTATGCAGAAATCCGGATGATTGGATTAATCATTTGATTAAGGCTAAAACGTCAAAATTTACTTTAAAATCACTATTTACTTTCTCACTATTTTACAGATAGAGAAAGTATTGTGATCGTCAAAAAAATCAAACTCAAGATTTTGTTGAATCTCGACTTTTAATGACCCCCGAATCCAAAAAGTTGTTTTTGAATTTGTCTGTCTGTCTGTCTGTTTGTACGTACCTCCAACTAGAGCCTAAAATATTTTACCGATCAGGCTATAACTTGGTATCTAAAATTTTCATAGGGTTGTCTAAAGGTTTTTTTGAATTGGATATTTAACCCTAAAAATAAGGTTAGTTTACTTAAGGGTGAAAAAAGAAAGTTGATTTTCTCAAAATCAGCTCAAACTATTTTGTTTAAATTTTATTTCTAAACATTTATTCATATCTCAAACAAAATGGCTACTTTGAATATTTTAGCAAAATTATTTTAAGGGCTTCGGTCTGATGCATATTTTATCTTATATAATCTCGCCTAAGCCATTTGAGATATAAAATTACTTATCATTACCAATATGTAGGATTATTTATAATACAAATATTTTTTTCGAAGCATATATACAATCTTTTCGAACACAAAAGGTTAAGTATTGCGACCGTAAAAAAATCTAACCCGAAATGTTGATAGATGTCACAGTCTCATGACCTCCGAACCCTAAAACTTAGTATTTGCAATGCCGTCTTTGTATCTGTTTAAACTTAAAATTAATTGTAGTTTGATAAAGGGCGAAAAGAAAAAAATCGATTTTATCAAAATCAGCTCTAACAATTTTGATTAAAACTCGCATCTAGGCGATTAGTATTTTAAATAAACTGGCTACTTTCATTTTACCATGAAAATGAATTTTAGGGTACTTTACAGAAGCTCTTCTGTATCTCCGCAAAATTGTAGTATTATTAAAAATTAAAAACTTTTATGTGAAGTATATTTTTATAAAAACATTTTCTAAGATATTGGCAAATATATTAATACAATTTTGTGAGCTTTAGTTGTAAAGAGATACTACTTGAGTTTTAACACAATAATTCTCCAATGCAATAGAGTAATTAAATAAAGTATCTTAAAAAGTTTGTTGTTTTTACTTAAAACTCTTAAAAAATGGAACAACAATGATCTATCTCCATTTTAGATTCAAGAGTCAATATTTACATTTTTTATTGGTCAAATTTATAAATGAGGAATTTAATAGCAATGTGACCGTATGAAGATTTGCAACACCTAATAGAATGTCGAAAATTTTAACCTGATGTCGAAATCTTAATACGAAGTGTTGACTCTCGAGAATCCAATAATGATCTTCTTTTATCGGTCCAAACATACGAATGAGGACATTAATTATTTAAAAATAAAATTATAAAATTTAAACCGGGACAATAAAAATGTTTTACATAGGTGTAGTGAAATATATGCTTAGGTTTGCTAGTGTATATTACTTCGTTTCACATATATTGCGATTTTTGAGTAAATATCTCCATTTTCAAACAATTCCGTTCGGAGCTTGGCATCATTTATTTTTATTGGTTTTGCAATAATACAGCAAAGGGGAATCACATTATAGTACTGTAGTAAAAAATACAGTAAGTTTAAACCTATTGATACTATAAACAAGAGTACAATGAATTTGAATCGGGAGGTGGGCATTTGGCATTTGGCCTTGGAATGGCAGAGCGGCCGGCCGGCGAATACCATCGCCATTCGCAACAACGCAGCGTGACCAATTTCCGTACTCTTCTGTAAGGTATTTTTTCCCCCTGATAGAGAGCCAGATATTTGGCGATCTGGATGGCTAGAGCTAGGATAAGAGGAGTTCTACTGTATAGACGCAACCTTCTAAGTTTGTTAAGAGTTTATTACGTATCTGGAAACATCGTATGTCAAATATTTCATTGTTTTAACTTTATATCGATTCTTGTTAGAGTTCGCCATTTTATTTCGTTTTCTTGGTTTTTATGCACGTTGCTTTTTAGGGTTGAACTCAGCAATGTTCAATAAACGCGCTAAATTAAAATATTTTTTAGAAAATATCTAAAGAAACACAGTACTTATATGCCATTCAATATATTTCAGACACAAGTTTTTATATAATGTTTAATGGTCAATTTAAACCAGTTATAAAAGTTACTCATATATATATATATATATATATACATTCAATGGAGTTAATTATAATATTCAATAACCAATAGGTTTAAAATCAAGACGCATTTTGATGTACCAAGTGATGAATTTCTTTGACACTTTTAGTTGAAGAACAAAAATAACACAATAAATATTATCCACGTGCCAAATTACCATAGGAAGGTAAAAAAAAAGACAAAATAAATGTCACAACTCGTCACTCGGGTAGTAAGATGCGGTGCTAAAAAAATAGGCACTTCAAGAAGAATCGTTATTCGGGTTAGCCCGATCCTTCCTTGGTTGGCTTGTCTGAGATATTAGTAGGTACAGTCAAAGCAAGAAGTTTCAGGAAATAGATATAACAAATTTACATTGGCATTGATCAATTCGGTGTCTATAATAAAATAAAAGAGTAGAGTTAGGTTAATAAACCAAACAAATTGGAAATAATGACATTATATACTACAAAATGATATAATATATAATTATCGAGGTATAAAACGAAAAGTAATTGAATAAGACAAAAAATGAAGTAATTTTACAAATTTTAAATATCTAATAGATTAAAAACTATTTTTATTTAAAATATTATAAATGCTTCATTTCATACACTTCATATGCATGTCTAGCTAGATAAAATATAAAATCACCATGCATTAACTACTTTACCTTAATATGAGTACGTAAAATGGATAAAATATTAAGTTTGATTGCTTATAACTCGAGAACTGTAATTATTTGAAATAATTGAATCAATATTTATAACTTATGTTTATACACTTATTAAAAGAATGCAATAAAACTTTGGTGTTCGAATAACTTGAATTACTACTAAAGCTTACAAAATGGTATTAATATATTTGCCAAAATCTCGGAAACCGTTGGTTTTATAAAAATATATTTCACATAAAAAGTATTTTTTAATTTCAATAGTAACATAATTTTTCAATGATAAGCTATTTAATATCTCTAGTAGCTACGGAGATATGGAAATTATGAGAAAATCAATATTTTCTCTTTTCGCCCTTTAATAAACTACTTTAAATTTTAAGTTTAAACAGACACACAGACAGAGTACCTTCCAAAGACCACTTTTTAGGGAGGGGGGGGGGGGGGGGGTCATGGGACATTGACATCTCTGTGAGCTGTCAGTCAGCACCAAAGAAGCCACGGGGCTACTGTATATATGTTTAAGTTAGGTAATCTGTGAGGCTCGTCATTTTTGTATCAGCTGGCTGGATGCTGATCAGATCGCAGAAAGTGTCTTCTACTTCTTCGGGCCTCAAGTAAGTGAGCCCAAAACAGTAGTGGAGCCATTTCCCTCCATCCGAGTTTTCGTCTTTGTACGTGGCAGCCAAACCTAGCTTTTGAATCTTTCTCCACCTAAAAGGAATCATAGTGGATGTTGATAAAAATATTAAAAGGAAGCAGGGAGGAAAATAGGAACGTAGCATTCTTTGAATCATAGCCTGATTTAAAACAGATCATAAATATATTTTACAAAATAGCCTATCAGTGACCGTAGCTAAAAAAATGTGGCCGTAATCATATTTACAAAAATGTGATGACACCCACACAGGCAGGAAAACGTTTTACTTTTTTTGGCCGGCAGATGTTTAAAATGGCCAAGAATAACAAATAAAAGTAGGCCTACGACAGAATCGCAGATACTTTATCATAGCGTATATACATATTTTAATTAATGGGTCAGCTGAGACAATATCATTCGACGATTTGATAATTACACTTATATGGATCTCTGTGTTAAAACCAAATAATAAATAATTTTATTTGTCTAATATTTTTAGTTTGAGTGTTTTAAATTTGTTTACCATATGTTTGTTTTAATTTACTAGGCGCACAAGTTGCTAATGGTTTTTGAAAACTAGTCACCAAAAACTATCCTTTTTTTTAGCACCACGTCTTACTGCCCGTTCGGGCTATAGCCTATGTACTAATTACTCTAATGGGTTAGGGATTGGGAAGGTTGAATTTATAGGAAGTGCATCCGCATTTGCATGGAGAGAAAGTGGGAAACCATTTAGGATCAAACCACCTCAGTGCACCCGGCTGGGTTCGAACCCCAACCTCCCCGGTCTCGAGGGCCAGTCTAGTGCGAGAGATGCGCCTTAGACCGTCCGGCACCCCGAGGGGGTAAAAAACTATCCTTGAAATGGTTTGTTTTACCCAAAACTAAGTAGGCCCCTCACAATGTTATTATTCATTATAAATGCACGCCGATTTAAAAAAAATCGTTAAAAATATTTTCAAAATATTTTGAGTTTTTGAAAACTAGTCATCTACTACCCTTAAAAGAACTTTGCCCCCTAAACCAAATAAACAGTATTAATTGTCATCTTAAATACACCCAAAATGTAGCCTATGTTTAAATCAAAATTGTTAAAGATATTTTTGAGAAATTTTAAATTATTTTCAAATTAATCATTAGTAAACTGCCCATAGTTCAATTATTTTCTGAAGATCGATTATACAGTTCTATTCATCATTTAGAAAAAACTCTCCAGATATACACTTTGAATAAAAAAATTCAAGCCGATGATTGGGAGGTTGGGGATCGAATCCTGGTCGAGTGAACTGAAGGTGGTTTTTCCTAAATGGTTTTCCACTCTCACTACATGCAAATTCGGATTCACTTTCTCTGCATTCTACCTATCTCATACCAAAGCCTATTAGCATAATTAGTACATAAGGAGGCCTATAACTCGAACAGGTAGTAAAACGCAGTTCTAAAAAATCTTCAACAGTGAAAAATATAATAATCAAGTCACAAACTATATAACATTATTTATGTAAAGTTGTAAAATAAAATTGTTTTGCTTACCATGCTTGCGCTAAATGAAATCGACAGCCTACTATCCTGGTTTGTGGAAAAGTCGACACGATGCACTCGTGAATCGCTTGCTCGAAATCAATCACAATGTATAAAGGTTGAAGGTGAAGTTGTCTCTTCTCGCACTCCTCCTTTAGGATTCTCATAGCGTCAATGTAGCTCTGCTTTTTCTTGTTTTTAAGTAGGCAAAAGACTAGAGGTATGTATGACCCTTCGAAATACCCATGTACAGTAAAAAGCTGAAGAAAATGTTTCGGTGCGTATTCAAAGGTTCCATCCATTATCACAATTTCATTCTGGCACAAATACTCAAGATTCGAGTCACAAGAAAATATCACGATCCCCTTCTCTTTTTCGTTTCTCAACAAAATGTTTTCGTCTTGAATAGTTTTTATTTCAATTGAATCTATGGCAAATTGAATTTCTTCGGAAGATTTAGGCAACTTTGGCAGTGTTTTTAGTTTAGTGTAGTTGATGTTATTCCTGATACATTTAATGTCCTTGCGGGTCAATGTTTTTATAGTTTTTTTCTGTGTCTGTACCTCTGTGTGGATTAACTTTGAAGGCCTTACTTCAATCTCTTCAGCTTTCCTCTTAACTGCGTTGCTAATGGATCTTCTGTTCAACTCTTGATCTAGTAGTGGTTCGTGGTTGTGTTCGTTTTCAGTCCGCGAGAAAATATTTCCACCATCAAGAGTAAATATTTTAGCCTTGCAGTCCTTTTTAGTGCATCTCCACCTCTCTTCCCTCGTCAACTTTAATTGATTCACCTGTCGATACATATATTTATTATAGACAATCAGAACTTTCCCTTTTTCACTATAAATCCTTTCCATATCAATAATTCTCGCTAATATTATCACAGTTCACACAAAACCCGAAAAAAAAAAATACACCAGGAAAGTCACTGTTGTCGAGACAATTAATAAGTATTGGACAGACGGATGTCAATACTACTGTTACAAGTCTTGTTGGGGGCACTTAGGGCGTTTTTACATTCCTTTACTAAGGGGAGGAAAGACATGACGTAGCGAGAGCTTGTTTGCGATGGTCTTTGTTTGTATCATCCCCCCCACCTCCCTCACCGACTACCTGAACTTGACTTGGCGCAATTCGGGTCCGGGATTAGTAAACAGTTTTTAATCCCTTAATAACTGGCGCAATTCGGGTCTGCCCGCAGGTCTAAGTGTGTAAAAACGTTTTTACTAATCATTTGTTCATGTACCAGTTAATGATTTAGAACTACACATTTATATTACGACTATTGGTATGGGTGAGTAAGGTAAACATTTTAGAGTAACATATATATACGTTTAAGTGAGGGAAGAGTGTAAAGCCATCTAGGAAAAAACCACTCGGTAAACCTATCCTGAATACGTGCCCCGAACTCCCTATTACTAGCAAACCAGACTTAAATGAGCTTTGTATGTAGAACGGGGGAGAACCGATACGGGTCCTTTCATTGGTAATTTATACTCGATGAATAAAAAGTGATCTGATGGTTGGAAGGAATGGAAGGAAACAACTCTATTTAAATTAGTATTTATGAAAGATGAAACTTTGTGGTTGAGTGATTATAATTACTGAAATCATCCTTAATAATGAGTCATATCCTAAAAAAATAAAAATTGCACCTAAACATAGCTGTCTAGCCCGGGACCTTTGGATGCGCACCAACTGAGCTATCCATGAAGGGTCCTGTACATAAGGTCCCTAAGCCTGGGACATTCCCTGAATAGCCCACTGGTAGAGCATTGGCGCAGTAAGCCTACGCTCCCAGGTTGGAGATTCATGACCAGGTGTCATGTTTCAATATATTCGAAAGTAAAATAAATATTGTCTTATTTCTAACAGCCTGATGATAAGCAGCAGAACAAGCAACAAGAGGGATTATACCACCTGCCAGCTACTGTCAAGCACAACCACTCATCGCAGCCTGAACCGAAGGACAACGAGGATTGTCCATTGTCTGTGACCAGTGCCAGAATGATGCTTGCCAACGAACTCTACGAGACAGCACTTTCAAGATCAAAGGTATTATTATTTGAGAAAATTCAGAAATAACTTAAACATAGCTAGTTAAAACTTTATTTTTACACTTATATTACTACAGGGTATCTTTCAAAAGTTTCATTACCTTGACCTAATTGAGTCCACACACGTTTTTTTTAATCTGAAGTAGTACCGTCTTAAGTCATGGGCAGTAGGCAAATTGGGCACTTGCCCAGTGGCTCAATGATTCTAGTGGGCCAGTGGTAAATTAATCACCAAATGATTGTTGCTTGTTGGTTTGAATTCGTTTCTAAAATAATGGGAAAAAAAGGAACTAAATTTAAACAATGAAAAAGTCTTTGCTATATTGTTATTATTATTCTAAAAATGATTCAATGAATGTTCTTATATAGGTCATATGTTTTTTATATGAAGATAACAGTGGAAAAGATAATTATAACTGATCTACCAGGAAAACTTGTGAGATTGAATGATTATCAGACACATGTGTATCATAAGATTGTGATTTTTCTCTCCTTCTTATAGTCCAGTAATCTGGTATTTTTACCTAGAAAGTTTTGTAGAAGTCCTGATTTTTGGTTCCTTAATGTTTTTCGGGGTGCTGATTATGAATTTACACTTTGCCACCTCAAAACATTTCGGGAAACATGAAAAAAATTCAAAAAACAACAAAAAAACTTGACATTTTTTTGTTTTTTTGCTTATAGCGTGAGAAATATGCACTCTTATAGAAAATGTACCGTATAAAAAATTAAACTAGAGAAAATTTCCCACTATTTTGCTTTGTATAGTTTTTTTTCAGACAAATAGTTTAGGCGTAAGTGCGTGCTGAAATAGTTTGTATATGTTTCCCTCGACTCGTATCCGTCTCTCTGTCGCGCGATCTCTCTCTTTCTCCCGCTCCCCTCCCTATGTAGATCTTATAGTCATCTTGACAGGTATCTGTACTTCTCCTAACTTTCACTTAATTAAGCCAGGAAAAGGCAAAGTCCCTCAGACACTATATCATCCTCTAAGTGCAGTTGACAAAGCAGTTGCCGAGCACATATTGTTTTTACATGCCATGAGTGGGTGTGACACAACATCAGCTTTGTTCAATCAGGGTAAGATGAAATTTCTTCATACTTTGAAGAAGAATCCTGATCTGATTAACATTGTTCAGGTGTTTAAAAACCCTGAAGCTGATAAAGAGGCAGTTGTCGATGCGGGTGAACGTTTCCTTATTGCATTGTACGGTGTTGGTGGG
>CABFOW010001899.1:50646-74904 GCA_902141385.1 Timema californicum
TCCTTCATCGGAGAATCAGAGTGTTATTAATACAGTGAGAGTGACGTCTCCCGTCCCTACAAACCAATACCAGCCATCTAAACAGATTCAGAGCCAAATATTACCTATAGAAAACAATCAACAGATTGGTTTCAACCACGAACCTTCGTCGTATATCCAAGAGTACGTGCCCATGACGTTCTCGACCAACCAGCTGCAGGGTCCAATCAGATCTTACCCCTATATGAGCTGGTCGGCTCCTTCGTTTGCTCCAACGCAATCTCACCCACCCTTCGTGGCCCGCTACGAAGATCCATTGGTTGACCAGGAGGTTTATGCTTTCAACAGGCGAGAAGAGAACTGTTTAAAACAATTCGAGAACCACAATTCTCTGATGGATACTAAACTTTACCAGCCGACTGCGATGAGTTTGCATAAAACCAGCCCATTTATTAACAACATTTCATTACAAAGTGATGTGCAGCCATTGATGGTGGACTCTAACAAAGGTCCAGGATTATTAAATACCGATACAGTGAAATGTTATGACCCAAATTTAGCGATCGATTTACACACGAACCGTAAGGAACTTGATAACGTTCAGATTGAACATATCGGGCGATCTGCTGCGATGGTGCTCCCCATGCAGCGAGAAGCTGTAAACACCCCTCAAAGGGCGTTTATGGGAGTGGAACCAACACTAGAGGGTACGGAAAGCCTTAAACGAGGTGTGTCCCCTCCGATTCCACCAAAAGTTAACCTACAGAGTCAGAATTCATCATTGGATTTTATTATGAATTTAAAAGCTGTCTCTCTGACAGGACCTGCTCCTGTGTTCCCAGGTCTTCGCCCGGCGACCACATCAATGTTCGAGTGCTACAAGAAGCCAATATGCAGCGCTGCGTAAGTAGTTACGTAATCATATTGTTTAAATAGTTGGTAATAAGAATGATATAAATGGTACAGTGCATAACACAAACTTTCTCTCACTTTATTTTAAAATAGAGTAATATAAACTGTTACTTAATCAATGGCATTAAGAACTAGGAACAATTTTACAGAAAAATTGGAAAAAGAAATATATATTTGTAACCAAAGTGCATAGGAGCTAAATTCATTTTCAAAGACTTGAATAAAATAAGTATATGTAGTTGATTATATCTCAGAGAATATTAGTTTTATAGACTCATATTTCAAACCAAATATTATTATCTTTAATAGTTTAAACACCTTACAATGGCAAGTTATTTCGTATATAAAATAGTTGCTGAGAAATGATTAAAATTGGAAGATTTCTCAAATGTAAAGTACGCTCTAAGTTATTTTCATTGAGAAAATTAGAGCAGCCATGTTGTTTATCATGATAAACAATGCCCAGATATCAGATATAAATTTTCATCAAAATCGTTAGTGAATTTCGTTAAAATTGATCCTTTTTTCTTTCTACCCTAAATTAGGCTTAGACATCAAATTCCAAAAACACCTCGTGGATACCTTATGATAACCCCATATACCAAGTTTTAGTCCAATCGCTAAAATAGTTTCTGCTTCAACCCGAGGTACAGACAGATGACATAATGAAAACCACATTTTGGTTTAAGAGGGTCATCAAGAAGTCATAAAACCACAAACATTTCTCAAAATCTAGAGTTAAAAACTTTTGACGATCACATTATTTTCTCTCGTTGTTGAGAGAGATCAAAATTTACGTTTCACTAAAGCTCTATAAATAATACAAATTAATATTTATATTTACAATATTTCAAGTTAAATTTCTCCAATATACATATTATAATATAATAAAATTATTCCGAAAAGGTTATTATATATGATAATTTATTTAAAGTTAAACTAAATACATTTATACTAAGAAGAAATAAAACTTTAGAAAAGAGTATACTAATATTGTTTTTATCTAAATGATGATGACAGTTATAAAAAAGAATTTGACCTAATTCTAACAAAACATATGTTGATATTAGTTGCTGTTAGACAATACTTTTCTAATTGAGGTATAAAGTGTTTATTAAAAATTAATTTAAAATACTATGACAATTAGAAATTTTAAATAAATGAACGTTATATAATTATTTGTAATGTTTGACTAATGTTTGAAAATTGTAAGTATAAAAATTTAGTATTTTCAAAATCATTAGCATAATTAATGATTTAAAATGAATAAATGAATAAATTTTAAATTCTTTAAAAGTATAACCCCATTGTTACACTTTAGACATTAAAAATTTATCATTGAGGCATGTCAGAAATAATATAAACAATATAAACAATATTTAATTAAACTGATATGATAATTAAAAACTCATGAATTTATAAACACAAAGAAATGTTGATGAACAATTATAATAAAACAAAAGTTTATTAATTAATGGTCAATTAACAAAATAGAAAATATTAGTAAATCATGAAATAATAATTAATATTAATATGTTTTCATGGATATTTTCTTTAAAACTAAGGAATTTAAAGTCTCATATTGCTAACAGTCCCATCCTCGTAGACGTTAAACATTGGCAAAAACCAGCAGTTGGATTTTAACCGTCGACATGTTTCAGTATATTATAATATCAGGATTCTAAATGACAAAAAATAAAGGAGGAATAGGTTTTATAAAATGTATACGTTGAGTATAATTAATTAGTGAAATTGGTATATTGTAAATATTGAATAAATTTAATTAATATGAGATTTAAACTTGAATGGTCTAACTAACGTATCTTCGAAACACAGATGTTATTGCTTACATCATGATTGCTAAACTCAATGGGAGTGTCCATATTTAAGGTTTATTTATAATATTGTAAGAAATAACTGGAAAAGACTATAAAGTTCGAGAAGAATATATACCATGGTTAACATTGTTTTACGTGTGTAGTGTTGAAATGAATAAATAGTTATTGAAAATAATTATTGCAGATAAAAAGATGGAAAAGTGGAAGGATGAGAGTAAAGGTTCTATATCTTCTCGACACTGGTCCGATCAGGTATGTTTATACGCTGGAAGGGAGGGCGGAAATAATGGGAATAAGTGAAAGATAAAATTAAGTACATGAACAGGTGGAACTTATTTAAATTATAAGTTTTTTTTCTTAGGTAAATAATGTATGGTGTTAAAAATTGTTTGGTTTTCAAATTATAACTTTTTATCAATTACATTTTTGTCTTTTAATAAAGCAATAAAGAATTATCAGATGTGTTTTTTCCTTTATGGAATTGCTCAAGAACATTCATACATGGGTTGATAGGTTTTCGTTGGTCGTTAGATCTTTTTAAATATTCTACAAGAATAGATTTTTTTTGTTAGATTTGATATCATAAATGTGCTTTTTATAACGGACCCTCAACTGACTGGTCTGGGCTACATACATTTTATTACATTCGCAAGTTATTTTATAAATCCCAAATATATAATATTGGTTATTTTTATTTAGGCTATTATTAAATGTTTTTTGATCTTGCTATTGTTGAAAATAATATTTTTGGATTGTGTTTTTGACTGTATTAGTTATTCCACCATTTTAAAGCAAATATTTATGAAAATATATTCTTAATATTAATTATTACTTCATGATATGCGAGTCTTTTTTTTCCTATTTGACCATTTATTAGATGATCAACATTTACTTTTTTATAAACTCATGATTATTTAATTGTTATGTCATTTTAATTAAATATTGTTCCTGACATACCTCAATGATATGATTTTTATATCTAAAAGTGTACCAATGGGGTGATACTTTTAAATCATAATTCATAACATAGTAAATATTCTGAATGATTTAGAAAATACTAAATTTTTATAATTTCAATTTTCAACCACTAGTCAAACTTTACAAATAATTCTATAACGTTCATTTATTTCAAATTTCTAATTGTCATAGTATTTTAAATGCATGTTTATTCTACACTTCATATCTCAATTAGAAAAATATTGTCAAACATCAACTCTTTTGTTCTGTTAGAATTGTGTCAAATTCTTTTTTTTTTTATAAAATGTCGACTAACTTTTAACTATACAATCCATATCATTTAAATAAAAACAATATTTGTAACCAAGTAAAACAAATAATTACGAGAATGTTTGATATGAAATCCGCATGAGCACAGATACTTTTTTTTATTTGACTAAAATATTCACCAAAATAAAGCAAAATATATGACTATTTGGGATGCTTCCCGAGAAATGAAACGCGGTCCATTCATTTAAATATGCAATTCTGTAATAATTTAAAATTCATTAAATGTCTTGATTAAAATTTGACTTATTTCTTAAAGAAAAGTAAAATGCAGAAGTGTTTAAAAAAGATTTGATTTTTTTACGTATATTTCAAATACCCCTTTCACTATCAAACAATTTGGTCAGTTAGCTCGGTTTTGCTAAGATTTGCTAAGGGCTTGTATGGGTAGGCTATATGTGTTTCAACAAAGTTTGAATTTACAACAGTTGTTACTATATGTGTGTTTGTTTAGGTGCTGTTGCTTAACAGTTGTGGATTTGAGGTTAAGCTTTCATTGTTCTATATTGTTCATTTGGTTCTATGATGACGTTAACCCCATCAAGTAAATAATACTGTATAAACTTTATACTTGTGTACCAGGATCTTCTATTACTTTGGAAGTCAAAATTTAAATGGGAATTGACCACAATAATGGTAATATGTAAGTTCTAACGCACTTATTGAAACAACCAAAGAAATTTCATATCACCTTCTTCCATTATTATTTTCATTTTAACCACGAGTAATAACGATGTATAAGCATGCCGCTTATGACTTTGATCTCTGCAACTCAACTGACTGACGTTTGCACAATCTTGTATTTCGTATAATTTGTTGTGTAACGCGCACCATTTGTTTGCGCAGATTTGTTTTATTGAGTATGGGCTTCTTTCAGGGCTACTATTCTCAACAAAATAACTCTTGGTAACTTCCTTTCCTCGGCTCAAAGGTGGGTTGATAGAGTTACGTGAGAAAATGAGCGTATTTTTCAGTTTGTATAGCAAACAATTTTGTTTAAGCAAAATAAATCAAATATAAGTTTCATTTTTTAAAAAAATATTTAATTTTTCACTCATAATCTTCTTAAACATCTTTGGATATTTGTCACGATACTATTAGACATTGGTGAGGAACTTTATGAAGAGAAAAGTTTTAATCTAATTCTAAGATACTCTTGACTCAGTTTCAAGAACTGTTAATATCACCATGTAGAGGAAATTAAACGTTTGAATTAATTGGAGAAATACTTTATCTATCTTAATAAAAAAAACACCTCTGACAAGACATCTTGTGAATGTGAGGAATGCCAGGTCTCCACCGTGGTTCGGATTCCACGTTAAACTGTAGGTCCTCCATTTCATCTCACAATCACCCTACCATTACACATTAGCGTAAGTGCGTACAACCCAAACGGGTAGTAAGACGCGGTGCTAATAATAATAATAATAATAATAATAATAAACTTTGCTATAAAACTGAAAGAATACTGCAAATCCCTACCATCTATATATATATATCTATATATAATATTTATGTACTGTACATATATATTTATGTACTCTATGTACATAAAAACATCCCTTCCATCAATCCCTCTTCTAAACAAAATTCTCAACGAAACTGGATTCATTAAAAATTATTTTCCCATATGCGTTTACTTTAGATTATTGAAATATATATATATATATATATATTTGGAAATTGAAAAAAACATTCTTCATTTATTCGAGTGAACATCAACTTTTAAATATTTATATTTTAAGGTATTTACCAAAGCAGAATTCTTTCATTTTTCTCTGTGACTTAAAATACGGTTTCTGAACCAAACCTCAGCTATTAAGTTGTTGAAAAGCTCGTGTAAATCTACCAACAGATGCATCCCAGACGCGGAACCACTCCCATCTGAAGGAGAGGACCTAATGTTCCTTATCGGGGAGCGAGAATGGAACCAGGGAGAGATGCTTTTCCCACAATTCTATGACAACAATCAGTTGTCCTATCAGCTTATCTACAATTACATTGCTTCCACTGAAGACCAGGTACGACCACTAGACTGTTCTGGCCGCACTAGAATGTGACAAGAAACTGACACTTAACAATTTGTAATGACGACAAATGGTATTTTTCCCTGCTTATAACACATTTTTTTTTACAAATGAAAATATTTGACAGATAATGTTTATGGATCTACTTTCATGCGTATTCATACCACAGGTCTCGTGATCTACAGATTTAATTTTTGATAAATCTTACTTTTTGTCGGTAGCATAAAAAATTTGTATTTTTTGTATAAAATGATAAAAATGTCCGCTGTTAATAAAATTGAATCATTGACTATAATCTTTTCGATACGTGTGGCTATAAAGTTGATACCTCGGCTCAGTGAATAAAACTGATGGTATTTAGTCAATATCCACTAAGATTGCTATTGTTTTCAAACTTTGTTAATGTTCATATGAATGACTTTAAGGTTTTACGTTTCTTTATTTCTCTCCTCCCTGCCAACAAATTACCTTGAAAGAAATTATGACTATATTATTCGACTACCCTTTCCAGCCACCTCTCTCCATCAGTTACAAATTAAAACATATTGCATTATATATTATATACTAATATAATCATTCAACTAAAGTACTAATTCTTCTTAGAGGTGATATATGTAACGGAATTTTAAATTACAATGTGAATATCTTCTACATTTAATATCGTCTTCATTCAAATGTTGGTGTTTGTTATTAAGGAGAAACCCGCCTCGGTGGCGTAGTTGGCTAACGCGCTAGTCATGTTAAGCTCGATTGCTGAGGACGGGGAGATAAAGGTTCAAATCTCGTTCGGGTGAACTGGGGATGGTTTTTACTAAATGGTGTTCTACTCTAACCCACGTAAAT
This sequence comes from Timema californicum, assembly GCA_902141385.1. NCBI lineage: Eukaryota > Metazoa > Arthropoda > Insecta > Phasmatodea > Timematidae > Timema > Timema californicum. Next base: position 57,530 of record CABFOW010001899.1, read on the forward strand.
GCGGGTTCACTTCATTTAATTCAACCTTCCCAATTCCTAATCCATTAGCGTAATAAGTACTTAAAGCGTATAACCCGAATGGGTAGTAAGACGCGGTGCTAAATAATAATAATAAAAAAAGATTAAAGAAAAGATTATGGTTCAAAGTTTGCTAGGCTGTGCTATTTGAGTCCTTTGAATACTTTTTCTCCCTTTTACTATTTTTCTTCAGATGATTCAATTTTGTCAATTTGCATTACCATATTCTATATCAAATTTTATCTTCAATTCATCTTATTTCATTTTCTGAAATACCTTTTCTCTGTTTCTTCATGATGTGCCTTCATCTCAGTATTTAACTCTAAATATGTTCCTCTTATTTTGTTGGATCATTTTTACATTCTTTCTCCATTTTTATATTCTTTTTACTATATTTATTTATTTAGATTTTTCACTTTTACTTTCTTTATTCATTTTAATTTATCACTTTAACTTTTTTTATTACTCTCACTTTATTTTTATTACTCTCTCTTACTTCCTTTATTATTTATCTTTCTTACTTCCTTTATTATTTCTCTTTCTTACTTCCTTTATTATTTCTCTTTCTTACTTCCTTTATTATTTCTCTTTCTTACTTCCTTTATTATTTCTCTTTCTTACTTCCTTTATTATTTCTCTTTATTACTTCCTTTATTATTTCTCTTTATTACTTCCTTTATTATTTCTCTTTATTACTTCCTTTATTATTTCTCTTTATTACTTCCTTTATTATTTCTCTTTATTACTTCCTTTATTATTTCTCTTTATTACTTCCTTTATTATTTCTCTTTATTACTTCCTTTATTATTTCTCTTTATTACTTCCTTTATTATTTCTCTTTATTACTTCCTTTATTATTTCTCTTTATTACTTCCTTTATTATTTCTCTTTATTACTTCCTTTATTATTTCTCTTTATTACTTCCTTTATTATTTCTCTTTATTACTTCCTTTATTATTTCTCTTTATTACTTCCTTTATTATTTCTCTTTATTACTTCCTTTATTATTTCTCTTTATTACTTCCTTTATTATTTCTCTTTATTACTTCCTTTATTATTTCTCTTTATTACTTCCTTTATTATTTCTCTTTATTACTTCCTTTTTTTATTTCTCCTTATTACTTCCTTTTTTATTTCTCTTTAATACTTCCTTTTATATTTCTCTTTAATACTTCCTTTTTTATTTCTCTTTTACTTTTTATTTCTCTTTTACTTTTTTATTTCTCTTTAACTTTTTTTATTTCTCTTTTACTTTTTATTTTTATTTCTCCCTTTTAGTTTCTTGTTCCATTTTGATTTCTTTTTTTAACTTATTTTCATTATTTTGACTTCTTCCGTTTGGTTATTATTACTTTTTTTAAATCCTATATATTTTGACGTTTCTTTATGTATTACTTTTAATATTTTACGTTTCTTTATATATTACTTTAAATATTTTGACGTTTCTTTTTATATATATATATAACTAAAAATATTTTGACATTACTTTCTACAAAACTTTAAATATTTTGAAGTTTTTTCTACAAGACTTTAAATATTTTGACATTTCCTTTTATATAATTTTCCATATTTTGACCTCATTATCCATATCCTTTTATTAATTTTGGCACACATTTCTCGCTTTATCAATTTCTACATTTGATGTCTTGCTCTTTTTCTCAATTTCAATTTGACTTTATTGTTCCTTCTAATCATATATTTTAACTGTCTCCCCTTCTTTCATTCCCATTCTCTATCTATTATTATTTCTCATTCCCACTATCTATTTTATCTCCCCCCTCATCACATTTTCATTATCTATTTTATTTTCCACCCTCATCACATTCCCATTATCTATTTTATCTCCCACCCCCCTCATCACATTCCCATTATCTATTTTATCTCCCACCCCCCTCATCACATTCCCATTATCTATTTTATCTCCCCCCCCTCATCACATTCCCATTTCTTATTTTGATCTCTCTCCCCTTCTCTCATTTCCATTCTCTATTTTTATCTATTTCCCCTTACATTATTCACATTCTTTATTTTTATCTATTTCTCTTCTCTCTATTTTTATCTACCTCCCCTTATCTCATTCTCTATTTTTATCACTCTCTTGGTGACCTGGTTGTCTAGGGGTAAGGTGTCAGACTTCTATGCTGGCGGCGGGGGTTCAATCCTCGGTCCCGGCACAGATTTATCTGATTACCAAACCCCTCCTTCACCTCTGACAAGACATGTTGTGAATGTGGGAATGCCAGACCTCCACCGTGGCGTGGATTCCACGTTAAACTTTAGGTCCTTCATTTAATCTCACAATCACTATACCATTACACATTAGCCTAAGTGCGTATAACATGAACGGGTAGTAATACGTGGTGCTAATAATATTAATAATAATAATATCACTCTCCTTGTCTCTCCTCCTAATTTTCCATTTTAATCTTTATTTCTCTTTCTCCCTATATATTTTGATATATATCTTTCTCATTATTAATTTGTATCTGTCTCGTTGCCGTTCTAAATTTTTGTCTCGCCTATTATCTCACAACATTATGTTTTTTCCTTGCATTTATTTTATTTTCCATACTTCTTATTTGATCTATTTTTCCACAACCATATGTATTTTTGTATTTTCTTCTATTCTCCATACCCTCCCCTCTAATCCCTATCTCTCTCAATTGTTTCATCAGCTGGAGGAAAGATTACCTCGGAGGACGCCCATGCCCTTCACCAATGAATTACCTGACATGAGGTCGCCGATCTCAATCCACGGACCTCTGGCAACCAGCTCGCCCATCGAGCGCTCATATATGGTGAAGACAGAGGATCTACCCCAGCTGGATGAATCTACACTTGCCATCTTGTATGAGTCCGAGGTGAGTACGAGCAGCTCTCGATCTTGGGCTACCCAAGATATTAATAGAACCAGAGTTTAACATACTCACATGCAAATATTAGTACATTTCCTACTATGTATCCCATGATTGCACACTAATATAGTTTTATTAACTTTGGTATTGTACTTTTAAAATAAAATAAGTGGTACGATACAACCATACCAATTTATTCATGCTATGTATTATGGCTTAGAAGATAATAATTTCATAAAGAGGTTTTGAATAAATTATTCTTAAGTTGGTTTTACTAATTAAAAACATATTTTTAATCACAATAACCAATAAATCATAAATTTTAAACCAAATTGTTAAAATATAACGTTGTAAAAGTGCTATCAGTTGATTGTAAAGGGTCAAAGCTTCTTCAATGGTGTCCATTCCTGTAATGTGGTCATCCACGTAGAAGTCCTTCGTTACCACCTCTGACGCCATGGGATAGTGGTCTTGTTCGTCTCGTGCCAATTGTTGCAAAGTTCGTGTTGCTAAGTTTGAGGAACAAGCTGTTCCATATGATACCGTCAGCAAGCGATAGAAACAGCTCTCCAAATAATCTTCTGTAAATTCAGTTGTGACGAATCCATTTTGATTTGGCGGTACATTTTTTCAATATCTGCCGTTAGCACATATTTGTGCGTTCTGAAACGTATGATAATGGAAAATAGATCATCTTGCAGAGTTGGACCAACAATCAAAATATCATTCAACGATGATCCAGAACTAGTCTTTTCTGATGCATCGAATACGACACTAAGATTGGTCATTGTGCTCGAGGTTTTTAAACTGGATGGTATGGTATGGAATATAATATTCCAAACTTGATGGTGAACAAATGTCTTTCTCTTGCAATGGTTTCATGTGCCCAAGAATTTCATATTCACGCATGAAGGCACATAATTGCTCGTGTATTTCAGGTTTCCTAGTCAGCCTTTTCTCGATTTGATTAAATCTTTCTATAGCTATATCCTTTGAATCCCCAAACTCCCTTTAATTGTCCTTAAGTGGCATTTTAACAATGTATCTTCCTTTTGGTGCCCAAGATATGTTTTCTGAAAAGTGTCTTTCGCATTTCAAGTCATCACCAGAGTAGTCATGTGTAGCATTACATTCTTCAATCTCCCAAAACTTCTGAAGTTGTAAGTCAATATTGTGTGTAGAAACAAAATGACAAAATGTTGTTAATGATGAACATTCGCGAAATACCTTCCCTGCCACAATCCAACCTAGATTTGTTTTCTGTAAAATGGGTGACTCGTTGTAACGTTTAACTTGCCCTACGCACATCAAATCCCAAATGATCTCAGCTTCAAGCAAAATATCAATTTTACATGGCTCATAGAATTTAGAATCAGCTATAAAGTAATTGTTGATGGAATTGTCCAAGAAGAAAGATCAACACGTGTGGTTGGAAGTTTTTCCGTAATTTTAGGTAAAACAAGGAAATCTAGATTTGACTGGTAGGCATTAAATCTGGAATAGATGGATGTGTTGGCGTTATATGTAGCTTCATTTTTAGATGCATGTGTTGGCGTTATATGTAGCTTCATTTTTAGATGCATGTGTAAAAAACTTGATTCGTTTAAGACCCAATCACTGACACTGCGTCAGTTATGAGGTTTGACTGAGATCCGGAGATCAAAAATGCTCTGCAAGTAATTGAAGTCCCTTTAGCACTTACAATGAAAATCAACGCTGTAGAGAGAAGCACCTGACTTGATTTTTCAGATAGTGCCTGAAGAATTAGCTTCAGTCACTGATGATTGTGACTGAAAGTTGGGGTCAATGCATTGATTAGTTTCATTGTAGTGAGAGATTGATTTTCTATCCATTGTTTTGCAATTTCAGGAAAGTGTAATACATTTTTGTGTGATTTGTCAAACATTTTGCAAGAACCTGACTTGCATTGACCTAATCTCTGACCTGGCTTGAAGCAGGCAATATTTTTATTTAAGGACATTATCTATAGTACTCACTTTAAACCTCTTTTTTAATTTGCCAATTTTCGAATTACGCTGCTACATTTTCTCATTTATATAATAAAATAATATGTTTTAAGTCATGTAAAAACGTGATTTGCAAGGAAAGAAGAAGAAATATACAAATTCCGACTATGAGAGAATGGTGTCAGATATTAATCAGAATAGAGTTAAATTTGAGTGATATACAATTATTTTCAAAATAATGAGGTATTTCATGTGTATAATTTTTAACAAAAGATTCAAACTTTGTCCTTAACGCCATGATTAACTGGAATACACAGCATGATAAACCATTTAAGAAATACCACCTAATTAACCCCAATCAGGATTTGAGCCCTGACTTCCTTGTCACAGGCAAATCTGACTAGTTCAACTTGGCATCCAAGCGAGTTTATACTTTGTCTTCCTTACACTTCTTCATATAAGATCCTCCCCTAACGCCACTCTTTATTTTAACCCTCCTAGAAAATGCTCTTGACTACTACCTCCTTGACTCTGGAAACCTATCCTTTGATACCCAATTGAATAACTACACTCTAAACTATCAAAAGCGCCTGACTGGAGTGGACATTGCTTATAGTGTGTTTGGGGGCTTACTAAACAGCGTAGTAAGATTGGTTTGTTGCACTGTTTTAAAGGGCAGCAACCAATAAGCACCGACTCAAAGGAAAAAAAAATATATATATATATATTTAACAAGAAGACTATACCTATAACACGATTCAACCGCTTCGGTGGTCACATGTTCTAAGACGCTACTCTCGCAATAGACTAGACTGTCAATGACGGGGAGATCTGGGCTATATCCCGGTCTGGTTGACTGAGAGGGTTTTTTTCCTAAATGGTTTTCAACTCTCTCTCCACGTAAATGTGGCCACAATTTCTGTGAATTCAGCCTTCCTCAGTATCAACACATTAGAGTAAATATTATACACGCGTAAAACCCAAATGGTTACGGTGCTTCGCTAAAAATATATATAAATAATATATATTTTATTCGGTTCTGAACCTACATAATGCGGAATTATCGAAACTTGTATATTAATATATTGCTTCCTTGAAAAACGAAATAAGCCTATTTAATTTTTTATATGCCAAAGTAATGAGCCAGTAACTATTTTAAAATGTTTAAACATACTATAAAAATATTTACTTTTTAAAATAACCAATTTAGCGTGAAAATCCCTACCTAGAAATTAATATAGGCCTAAATCAATAAATCCTTACATCTTTACTGACAGGGGTTGGATATGGGTGGTGATAAGAATTTCCTAGTAAATTGTCCCCCCCCCCTCCTTGGTATCACACCCATCTTTGAGCTTATGAACACACTTTTTCCAACTACATTGTAATGTATGGGATTGGGTAAGTGTATATTGATATCTAAGGTCCACTTATATAGACTAGCCAGGTGGAGCAAACCTTTGGGTTTAATAAAGACACTCTTCTGTTTTAGAGAATAACAAATATATTACGCAAACAATCAATTAGTTGATAAAAGAATAATATTTAACGTGAATAAATATCTAGCTATTCTAGTCCAGTTTTTCGATGATGGGGAAGTTAAGGCTAGAATCTCAGCCGAGCCTATTGAGGGTTTTTATTCATAAATTGTTTCGAACATTTCCTCCATGTAAATATGGATACATCCACATTCAATTCGACCTCCTTTATCATAGCTCACTCACATATTATTATGCGTACAGCGCAGATGGGTAGTAAGACGTAGTTTTAAATTCTGTTTGATATTTAGATATATTCTTACATATTTTCTTGGCTATATTATCCCTTTCGCTGTCGTACGGAAAATTGCAATAGAACTAAATTGTCTACATTTCTTAGAATGTTTTCGAATAGAGTATATTTTAGTTTTCATTACCATATGTGAAACTTCCAATAAACAGATGTGAAGTGGATTTTATTTTATTATTCTTTTTTCGCAATGATAAGTTTTAGCACTAATTATAACCCGCTGAATTCGTCTTCTTTTACTGACGCCGTAAGGACAATTCTCGTTGAGGACCGTAGTTCCTGATTTCTACGACTATTTTCTCGATTAGGTGATGGCTCACTTCCCCGAAATACTGTCTCGCAGGATGCCCCATTTCGCCGCATCTATAGCCCTGCTTTCTCTCCATTAGAAATGACTGCGGTCTCTTCTTAATGAATCTGCAATCCCTCATTATGTGTACTTGACTTTTACACTTAAGACAAGGCTTCCTTTTATCTATGATGAAAATTCTATTATGTCTGCTTTCCTCCCTTTCTTAAGGTTGGTGATCGGCTTCTACCACGTCTATGGCATTTTCTACAGCCTTTCTAAACGTCTAAGGTTTTGCCAACATAGTGAATTTACCTTTCTCTAAAAAAAAAGTCAGTTTGAAAAGGAATACTGGGCTCTCTGGTCAGCCTCAAATTTAATTACTTTATTCCGGACTGGATCATCACCTAAGTCCTACGTATTGTATTAATTTTATAATCCTCTCTGCAAAACATTCTACACCTTCTCCTTTCAACTGCCTAATTTTGGTCAGCTTTTTCTTTAAAAAAAAAAATTGGCTTGTCTGCTTCTTTCTGAACCTATCTACTAAGCCTTTCTTAAATCCCTAAAAACTTTTGGTTTCTAAACAGCTTGAATCTGAAATCGCAAACTCTAACTCCGTTCTGCCTACCGTAGTTTAATTACTGCCCTTACTTCTATATCTGAAAATCCAGATATTATTGATGTAGGACCTATCTTCTTAAAATATACCAAAATGTTGTCTAATACTCTCCCATGGAACACTGAAATAGCTGTTATCAATGTAAAATTCATAGCTAGCTATATCGGTTCAATACAACTCCTGTTCATTTGAGCCGCTTATAATATAACTCTCTCTGCCCTTAACTCTAATCAGCTCCCCTGCTAGTTATCTAGTAGCAGTTTGTAGGTCAACCTTCACCCCCATAGCTTCAATTAGAACCATGGTAATTATGTCTAAGGCTTCTTACCATTTTTCTTCACTGATCCTCTCTGCGACTGGTGATTCACGGGTGATGGTGTGGATCTCCTCCTCTCTAAGTCATGGTACAGCGTCCTCATTTATCCAGCTTATAGCGATTATTGCGTAACGTGGCTGCTTTCCAAAGGCTTTCACTTCCGAATTTGTTCTTGCAAAAGTAGTACTAGTTTCAATGTTACTATAAAAAAAACTAAAATGCCACTAAAATCTCGCTTCTGTCAACTAATGTCACCACCCTCTAAGTGTGTTGGCCTAAACTGTCAGGATGGGTTGCGGCCGAGTATGGGGAAGTAAACTTGAAATGTGAATGTTTGGGCTCGTAACAGACGTTCGGTTTGGGTTTTACGGTTTTTATTGTACTACTATGCGCTAATATAAAATGTGATGTTGATAAGAAGTAATAAAAGATATGAAAGAATTCTAAAAACTATTTAGAAACTTATGGCAGAAGGAAGTATTAAGAGTAATGCTTAAGCCAACTGTCCGCTAGATGACCTGACGTGGACATAAACCCCGTTACCCCGTGATTCGTACTCTGCGATCCGGCGTCCTAAGCCACATAGCTTCCAAAATGAGCAGCGTGACCCTCCTAGGTTCGATGGTTAGTTGTCATCCCAGCTATCTTGGAAAAATTACTATTTATTATTCCTTCTGGCCTGATTTACTATAAGGAATGCTGACACTGCGTTTATGCTATCAGCGCATGAGTTCTATTGTATAATAAATGATCAAAACGTTTGCAATACTCGTTTTGCCGATTCCAATCCCCAACACAACCAATGTTAAACAACTACGCTTAAATGTAGACCGTATCGATTACATAAGCAAACATTCAAAATAACTTCACTATGATTAAAGTTAGCTACTATAAAAATAATGAGTTGTAAGTTCAAAAGGTTAATTTAAGGTTGAAATAAACAAAACTATGCTATTTTGAACAATAAGTATTGCATAGACTTCCAAAACAACTTAAGTGCAAGCTCCTTTTTATTATCTTTAATTACCCTTGCTTAAATCTATGTTTTATAGAAGAGGTAAACCAAATTAATGTTGATTCTTATAATAAATAAATAATACACATATATATATATATATTAGGTCTTAAAGAATTTTTTTGTGTTTTCTCAAAAACTAGTTTTGTTGACCTAGCGTGGTTTTGGAAATTAGCCATTCATTTATAGACATATTAGCAATAACCAACCCTTAATCTCAGTCAATAGTGTGTCAGTCTATTGAGTTGTAGATCCCGAGTTTGATTTTTGGCATGGTCAAAAAATTTATCATCGATAGAATTAGTGTTTCCCCTTTCACAGCGATGAATTAACTGCTGGGGGCTGGTTTTTGTCTGTTCTTTATTTATGTTAGTTCGTAAGTCATGTGCTGATATAATCAATCTGTTCGGAACGTGTGCCTTAAATATTTTAAATAAGTGAAAAAAGAAGTAATGTAAATTTTCAATAAAATCTTGATTTTATCAGTACTACACTATAAATATAATTTTCTATTAATAAAATGTATCCTAAGTAATATTATAAATGCAAATGTGAGTTTGTTTGTTTGTTTGTTACGCTTTCACGCCTAAACTACTCGACCGATAATCATGAAATTTTGCATACACGTTGTCATGGGTACAGAAAAGGACATAAGATATATTTCATTCAGAAAAAATGTACTGTTCCCGAGGGATACAGAAAAGGACATAGAGTACCTTTCATCCAGAAAAAAAGTACTGTTCCCGAGGGATAGAAAAAAAATAACTTTTAGACGGTTGTCCGGCATAACAACTCGGCCTATTAATATGAACATGAATTGCAACATTATGCCTGGAGTACAGAAAAAGAGACCTGTGGTATCCGGGAAGAAAATTTGATAACCCGAATTAAAACCTAATCTCGATTTATTTTAGACACATCTATCATAAAATGATTAAAAATAATTACATTCAGCTAATTAAGCTCTGTCTGTTCACCCTGTTATGGTAAATGACAACATTGTCGTAGGAAGTTTGGTATTATACAGTGATAAACTCAAATAAAAATATTATTTTTACTAAAGTGCCTTTAACGCTTAGTACTATAACAACTCGATAGATGGCGCAGTATCGATTTGTACTATTTAATGAACTAAGATTCCATTACTCCTAAAATCCGATAAATGGTGCTGAGCACATTTTTAAACGAGGTATCGTTTTGTATTATCTATGGATATTGTAAACTCATAATTGTGAAGTTTTTAGAAAGGGAAGAAAGGGAGTTGGGGGACCGTGTCGATGGGAAATAACAATACATGTTTGCGATTCATTTGTTTACAAAAATTGATTAGTTACCGTTTATTAATCTGTGTTAAGTCCTATTTTAATAATATTGTAATGGTTTTACGTTTACAGTTTATATTGTTCCTTTTTTTTCCCTTGAGCGATAGTTTATCATTCATTATTTTTAGGTTAGTTATCTTGCTTCTAATTCTATATTTTTTACCTTTAAGGCAATAGTTTGTTTTAATTTTTAGGTTAGGTATATTTTTTTTTCTTAAAATGAGTTTTTTCTTTTTATTTCTTGAAAAGCCTCGCAAACGTAATTCTAACTTATCCAGGAGCTCATCGTGAGCCCGGGAAGATAAAATTGCTCGATCCCAAGAATCTTCCGTTCATGCCGAATTAAGGAGGCAAGAACAAGTGGAGCGACAAGCTGCTTTGAGATCCGATGACACACCTTCTCAAAGCCAGGAAAGACTGGAGGACCAAGCCACCCGCCAGGCTTCTATGAGATCAGCTGAGAAGCCCCTTCAAACACAATTGCGTTTGGAGGAACAAGCCGAACGCCAGATAGCTCTGAGATCTACTGAAATGCTCCTTCAAACGCAGATAACTCTGAGATCTACTGAAATGCTCCTTCAAACGCAGATCCGTTTAGATGTACAGGCTGAGTGACAAGATGCTTTGAGAGCAACTAAAAAGCCTCATTAAACGCAACACCGTTTGAATGAACAAACTGAACGCCAGAGAGCTTTGAGAGCTGCTGAGACGCCTCATCAAACGCAGCTCCATTTAGATGAGCAAGTTGAACGCCAGAGAGATTTGAGAGCTACTGAGATTCCTTATCAAATGCAGCACCGTTTAAATGAGCAAGATGAACAACAGATAGCTTTGAGAGCTATTGAGACGCCCCTTCAAACGCAGCTCCATTTAGAAGAATAATACCGGTGGTAGACAACCATTAGAGTAACTGAAACTATACAACATTCGCAGGCGAGAAGAATCGTTCATGCAAATATGCAAACCGAACGCCGACGAACTTTTATGCGTAACAGTTGGTCCATATTTAATAATTCTGGATTTGAATACGATACTTTAATTGATTACAAAAATCATACTTTAATTGTTGTTGGTTTGATGAATAAAAAATGCCACTTTTGTGATGCTATAAATTGGAAAGATGAGACCGCAGGGATGTGTTGTTCTAATGGCAAAGTTTCCCTTCCTTTACTTCGTGAACCAGAACAACCTCTGAAAACTCTCTCTCTCTCTCTCTCTCTCTCTATATATATATATATATATATATATATGATGCAAGTGAATCACGGTGATTTTTAAATAGAATCCGAAAGTATAACTCATGCTTTCAAATGACATCTTTTGGAGTAGATAATGAGATAATAAAGCCTGGGTTTTCGCCAACCTTTTCCATACAAGGTCATATATATCATCAAATTGGTTCACTTTTTACAACAGAGAACGAACAGAATAAGTTCTTGCAAGTTTATTTTATGGGCGATGAAGAAAATTAAGTAAACCATTGTCGCCTATACATTCAAGGAGTTGAAAGAGATACGCTAATAAAATTCAAAGAATGTTACATAACCATAACATTTTGATAAATACCTTTAGAACCGCAATAGAGAACTGGCCAAAAAAGATTATAAGGTTGTCATCCATGCTGATCGATCTCCACGTGGCGAATATGAGAGGCGCTATAACGCACTCACAATTAATGAAGTTGCTGTCCTGGTGAGGGGCGACCAGTTCTCTTCATGAGACATAGTGTTACGAGCACACGATAATACACTTACACGCGTAGCCGATACTCATAAGTTTTTGCAGTAACCATTAATTTTTAGCAAGGGACAGTCGGGATACCATTTTGATATTCCACTCATTAATCACACTATAAAACAGCTAGTTCCCCAAAAAAATTTCATGCATGGAGTTTTACGCCTATCACATGATGCTTCGAGAAAATGACTTTAACCTCCTTCCACGGTCAAGACAGCTCTTTCACAAATTTTTGGTAGATATGGTCATCAAAGTAGAGAGCGACGTCTTCGTTACATTTCTTTAAACAAAACAAAAATTGTGAGCTGAAAATTACATTCACTTGCAAGATGAAATTAGCACGGATGGTAGTATAAACCCCAACAATTTAGGCAGAATGGTTATTCTTCCCTCTACTTTTGTGAACAGCCCCCACTATTTGCATGAATACACACAAGACTCTTTCGCCTATATGCGCACTTTCACCTGCAATCCCTCATGGAAGGAAAAAACATAATAGCTTATGCCCGAGCAAAGAGCTACTGACCGACATGACTTAGTTGCCCGCGTGTTTCGTTTAAAGTTCCAAAAACTAATAAATGTTATTACAAAGGGAAATGTATTTGGAAACGTCCAGTGCCCCATGTATTCCAGTGAATGACAGAAACGAGGACTGCCACATGTTCACATTCTTATTTGGTTGCAAGAAAAGCTGCGTCCCAAATAAATAGATAGCATAATAAGCACTGAGATTCCACTTCCAGAACAAGATAAGGATTTGCACGATACCGTAGTCAGAAAAATGGTTCATGGCCCCTCTGGGGCACGCAATCCAGCATCACCTTGCATGAAAAATGGAAAATGAACAAAAGAACTCCCCCGAGAGCTGCTAAAGGAAGCAGTGCACAAAGCTAAGGGTTATCCTTTATACAGATTAAGAGGACCTTAAGATGGTGGTAGAAGTGTTACGATTCAGACTCACAATGGAGTGGTCCAAACTTTTGGTAATAGCTGGGTTGTGCCGTATTCACCCATTCTATATAAAATATTTAATGCCCAGAATAATGTAGAAGCCTGCAATTTATGTCCATGTTATTAAATATATTTGCAAATACATTAATAAAGGGAGCGATCAGACGATCTTTAATCTGCTTAACTAAGGTGTAACGCAAACTCTTAATTAAGTACAAATCTATCAAGCAGGGCGGTATGTCAGTAGTAAGGAGGCAGCGAGGTGGCTCCTTGGTTTACCCTTACACGAAATACATCTGACTGTTACACATCTTGCCATACACTTAGAAAATGGACAGCGTGTCTCCTTAAATGAGAGTAATTTCCAGGAAAGGATTTCATCACCTCCTAAAAGTACACTAACTGCCCTTTTTCCAGCTTTGTCAGACAGATACTTTCGCTAAAACATTATTGTATTCCCAGGTCCCCCGTTATTATGCATGGAACAACTCAAAAAAGGAGTGGAAACGCCGCGTTCAAGGTACGCCTTTTGAAGATTTGCCAGGGGTTAAATCATTATACGCTCTTGGTCGTGTCTACACCGTCCATGTAACGAACTTTGAATTCTTTTGTCTGGACATGTTATTGCATTATGTTCGAGGTCCAACTAGCTATAGAGACCTTAAAATTGTCAACGGTCAGGAATGCGGAACATATGGAGAAGCATGTGAAGCTCTACGTTTGTTAGAGAATGATAACCACTGGGACGAAACTATGCAGGAAGCCGTGCAGTGCCGATCACCAGACAAAATCAGGGAACTTTACGCAACCCTCATATCCTCTTGCGGTCTTTCTAATCCTCATACGCTGTGGGATATGTACAAATAGTACATGGTGGAAGATATTTTGTGTTGGCTACAGCAAGTACATGCAGTTATGACTTTTAATGAGCACATCTACTACGAAGCGCTGACGAAAATTGAAAACAATTTTATAACAATGACTGGGAATAAGCTTCAAGATTTTGGAATGGTAAGCCCTTGACGATCAGATGAAAATGACGTAAACGATGAGTTTACTCGGGAATTAAACTATGATTTCACAGCATTGCAACAGAAAGTAACCGAATTAGTTACTCGGTTGCTTCCAGAACAAAGTCTCGTATTTCAACAGATGTTACGTCAATTAGAGTCAGGGACTGGTGCACTCCTCTTTCTCAATGCCCCTGGAGGAACCGGTAAAATGTTTTTGCTGAACTTATTATTGGCGTTCATAAGAAAAGACCAGAAAATTGCTGTTGCCGTGGCTTCCTCCGTTATAGCAGCTACACTACTGAACGGCGGCCGTACTGCACATTCCGTTCTAAAATTGCCATTCAATCTTGAACTTGCACAGGAAGAGTCACCCATCTGCAATTTCAGAAAAAATAACTCTCGAGGTATTATGCTACGACAATGTAAACTTTTAGTGTGGGACGAAAGTACGATGTTCAAAAAAAAAAAAGTTATAGAGGCGTTAAACAGAACTCTTCAGGACTTGCGAGACAGTACAGATATTATGGGAGGAATGGCAGTTTTACTGGCTGGTGACTTCCGACAAACTCTACCAGGACCTAGAGGGGCACACATGCAGAAGAAATCAAAGCCTGTCTCAAGTCATAAAGATAGTGGGCAAAAATTAAAAAAATTCACTCTAACAACTAGTATGAGAGTCCACCTTTATAATGACATAGATTCCGGTCACTACGCAGATACACTATTGAAAATTGGCGATGGACGTTTGGACACGGATGCTGAAGGTTGTATTTTACTTAGAGGGGAATTCTGAAATTTGGTGGAAAATGATGTGAAGCTCATTGCTAAGGTTTACCCAGACTTACAACTAAATTTTAATTGTGATCACTGGTTGTGTGCAAGAGCAAATCTTGCACCAAAAAATGAAATCGTTAACAAAATCAACACTGATATTTTTAAAGAGATGCAAGGAGAAATAAAGGAGTATTTGTCAATAGATACAATCATTGACACAGAACGGAGCACTTCATATCCCGCTGAGTTTTTAAATTCTCTGAAGCTATCGGGTGTACCCTCGCATAAACTACAATTGAAATTAGGTGTACTAGTTATGCTTATGTGAAATTTAGATGACCCTCGATTATGTAATGGGACGAGGCTTCAAATTACACAATTAGGGCAAAATATAATCTGTGCCACCATTTTAACAGGTGTGGGAAAAAGGTAAAATTTTAATCATATCGCGAATCCCAATAATCCCCACTAACCTAACATTTAAATTCAAAAGACTCCATTTTCCAATCAAAATTAGTTTTGATATTACTATTAACAAAGAGCAAAGGCACATTGCAGGTAGCAGGGGTAAAGTTGAAAAATCCATGTTTTTTCCATGGCCAGCTATATGTAGCATGTTCGCGTGTGTCCAATGCCCAGAATTTGTATGTATTTGCGCCAAATGGAAGGACATACAAACATATTATATAGGAGCGTCCTAAAATAATGATCTATTCTGCTCCCATGATTGTAACGGCCAAGAACAATTGGAGTAAATAAGGGATGTTAATTAACTGTAGTTTAAATTTAAGATGGAGTGGGATTTTCAATTCGCGGAAGGCATAACCTATTACTCTACTGACACACACTCCACTACTTCTTTTCTACTCCTACACTTAATCCTTATTTATATTGTGTAGTTTGTATGTTTCTTTATCTACTACCTGTATTGACCAACAACCTGTATAAGTTCATAGTTTTTATTTTAATACTTCCTGTGTCAACTAATATCCTGAATTTATTGACAAAATAAAAATTAACGCGAGTGAAGCCGCGGGCAAAAGCTAGTATTAATAATATTTATTAAATCGTCGGAGGTGGTCTATCATACTACAAAGTGCTCAGAAACACCCTGATCTACCTTTTTCATTATATTGTGTCTAACCTTCCCTCCCACCACAAATAATATTTAACCTTGCCATGTGTTTGTTTGAGTGCACAGCCCCAAAGGGATTCTTGTCGCTACCAGCCTCAAGGATGCCTCAAGAACCTCCGAGCTGAACTGATGGTGGACCACGAGCCATCCTGCGAGTACCAACCCGCCTCATGCCCCCTCGCAAACCACCCCCAGTGTCCGTGAGGGTGGTAAGTTGAGGAACTTGGATCGTCACCTGCGTGAGGTTTGATTCCAAAGACAAATGGGGGAGTTGGGGGGAGGAGCTGACTGGATGATTTTTTTTCTTATTTTTTATTCGACACACCAAAGAATAAAAAGATAATTTGAACTACGCTTATTTGAATTGGTGTCATATCATATCATTATAGATAAACTTAAGTGGGTATTCCTTTTTTTCAAAACCAGAGGTTTCACGATAAAGGATAAAATGTGATTGACATTTTATAAATTTGAACGCCTTTCGTTATAACCTTATAACAAACTTTGTTCCTTAAATAAACCTTAAAATAAGATTTTCCTGGCAAGTGGAATCCTAAACGTTGAAGAAAGTCTATAAATACTTTCCTATAAAAGGCCACATGTAGATAAAATACTTAAAAAAAAAATTAACCTGCCATTGGTTGCTACCTGCTGCTAATATTCATGAAAATAGTTTTCAAACTTTATGGGCGTGTATGTACATGACCTCTGGCGCAATATTCGAACATTTGTTTCATTGCTATGTTTTCTCATGGCCAGGCCCACAATGACGTGATCGTCCCCGGAGCAGAGCGCTGTCACTTGGTCGAGATTCACAAGGTGCGGGCCAAACAGAGCGTACGTTTTGTGCAGGAGACTCAAGAAAAGTTGTATGTGATATCCGTGCATTGTAAGGGACGTTTGCTGATGTGCACTATCCAGGTGAGTTTGTAGGCCTCCTGAGGTGAAAAATATTGATTCTGGTAATTTATTGGGGGTGTTATTTTATTAGATCATCTAGCAGGGTAGTGGGTATGTTGTCTTGTTAGATCATCTAACAGCGTAGTGGGTATGTTGTCTTGTTAGATCGTATAGCAGGGTAGAGGGTATGTTGTTTTGTTGGATAATATAGCAGGATGGTGGGTATGTGGTCTTGTTAGATCATCTAGCAGGGCAGAGGGTAAGTTGTCTTGTTAGATCATCTAGCAGGGCAGAGGGTATGTTGTCTTGTTGGATCATCTAGCAAGGTAGTGGGTATGTTGTCTTGTTGGATAATATAGCAGGATGGTGGGTATGTTATCTTGTTAAATCATCTAGCAAGGTAGTGGGTATGTTATCTTGTTAAATCATCTAGCAGGGTAGTTGGTATGTTGTCTTGTTGGATCATCTAGCAAGGTAGTGGGTATGTTGTCTTGTTGGATAATATAGCAGGATGGTGGGTATGTTATCTTGTTAAATCATCTAGCAAGGTAGTGGGTATGTTATCTTGTTAAATCATCTAGCAGGGTAGTTGGTATGTTGTCTTGTTGGATCATCTAGCAAGGTAGTGGGTATGTTGTCTTGTTGGATAATATAGCAGGATGGTGGGTATGTT
>CABFOW010001899.1:81411-122847 GCA_902141385.1 Timema californicum
CCCCCCCCCCTTCCTTCTCAAAATTAAAATCTAAACACACCACCATTTTTCGCATATTTTGTACCCAATTATTACGTTTTGCACCCTAACTCCAGATACAATAAGACTGTTTGTTTAAGGAGGTCCAAGTTAAGAGTAGTGGGGACTATAAAAATGTTGTATTTTTTATGCCATCTTACAAGTCCTGTTTTGCACCGTTTTCACCCAACAATGACGATTTTCACCCTAAGAGATTAGCGAGAAAATAATATTTAACATACAAAAAAAAAGTTGTTGGACCCCCCTCCATCCCCCACACCCTCAAATTAATAATGTAAATATGCCATAGTTTTCTACATATTTATCACCATTTTGCACCTTAATATTTTTTCAAGAATAATAAATTGAAAGTTAAAAAATGCTTCGTGGTAAAATTAAGTGTAAGCCTCTCCAATTTGGAAAGAAATAGTTTTTTGTAAACTCCACTTAAGTTTTCCTCGGAAAATAGTCATTTTTTAAGTACAATAAAACCATTTTCACAAAAAAATCAAACAACAATTGACCAAACAATTTTTTTAGTAATTCAAATATTTAAAAAATATTTTTTTGTAAACTATCCTCAAATTATTTATATTTGTTAAAATTAATTATATCTTCTTATTTATCATGATAAACTACTAACATACACTTCTTTAAATAACATATTAAAACACTTTTTGAATGATTTATAATTTTCTAAAATGTATCTTATGTAAGCTAACCTAAATTAATATATTTTATAAAAATCAACATAGATTATTAGATCGTGTAAAATGGTCCTCAAGAGGCAAAATTGTTCAATCAGTTTTTTTTAAACCCACTTCAGTGGAAGAGTTGTCCAAGGCGTCAATTTCCTGTTAGATTGGCCTGCTGGAGATGGGGAAATCGGTGTTCGAATACCGGTCGGTTCTACTGAAGGTATTTTTTCCTCAATGCTTTTCCACTCTCCTTCCATGCAAGTGCAGGTATATTACCTCTAAAACGCTTCCTTCCTTCTCCCCACCTCATTAGAGTACGTATAAGCTGAACAGGCAGTAAAACACTGTGATTCAATTCTTTTCTTTTTTAAATTAAAATTTTTCAAATATCATTAATGAACACTACTATTAAATAAATTGTTTAAGAAAAAAAACATAATTGTGAAATTAGTTTAAATTTAAATAACTTGCCAAATTTTTAAAGCCATTTTCAAATATTTTAAATATTATAAAAAAAATCTGTCTTTGTTAAATTACTCTTTTATGAATTTTTACCTAAAAAACAAGTATACATTTCTATTTGTCATGTTGAAAAATCCCCAGATTTAAGCATTTAACCAAACAACTCTAGCCATTTTCTAAAATCTTTTGACTTTACAGAAATATTATTCATTAAACTGAACTAAAATTAATTTTTACTTAAGTGTGCATTGTTATTTGTCAGATCTCACACTAGCTAGATATAAAATTTAATCCAAATTGGTAGAGTCTTCTTGAAATATTTGTAGTTTTCAAAATTCACTCTCAAATGAACTAGCGTTAATATAAGGATTAATGTAAAAATCAATACAAACTCCCAAAGTATAGCCATTAAATTTTGAACAAAATCATTCAAACAATTTAGTATCTATGGTAATAGACAAGCAGAATTGTAAATTCCACTTTTTTAATTCAGTGGAAAAAAAACGTAAAGCTTCATCATAATCTCGAGGTTGAAAATGTTCATGATTACATTAGGACTATTTTCTCTCTATAAGAGAAAAAAAACTAAAAAAAAATCATCTCACAATCACCCTACCATTACACATAAGTTTAAGTGTATATAAACGGAACGGGTAGTAAGACGTGGTGCTAATAATGATGAATGTTCAACGTGAGTCGTGGCTGAAAGATCACGCTTCAAATCTCAGTCGGGTGAGTACTCTGACGAAACATGCAGGGGTGGGCCAACTGGTTTAACTCCAAGCCACGTCTTAAAGCACCTGTCATAATATATCGTCGTTCAAATATATGTGTGTATGTTTGTAGTTGTTAATATTAAAGGGCTATTTTTTTATATGCTTGCGCGTCCCTGATTAGATCTATTTTGTTGTTGACAAATGCTAGCAAAAGTTACACGTAGCCACGTTATATATACACATCAATGTTCATAAGAAGAGCCCTTTGTGTCCAACAGTGGTAGCTTGACTTGACTTGACTTATGAATACGTGGTTGATAGTAAAATGTTATCAGTGTGGACATCAAAAGGTCATTTCTATGACAATTGGGGTGTTTTGCCTGTTGTGTTAAACGTTCTCTTGAATAGTAGACACCGATTTAAAGCTACCGAAAATACAAACATTATTTTAATGGTCAACAATATTACTTCGTTGTCGTAAATATTACGTGTATATGTATGTTTATTTTCCTCATCAGACACATACCATGTTAGAAACGATTATTTTAAAACCTTTCCACCTAATATACGTCAAGCTATGTTAATTAATTACCGCTGGTCACTGTACTTTGTAGGCATCAATCTCGCGTACTGTATAAGG
The DNA here is from genome assembly GCA_902141385.1 of Timema californicum. Classification (NCBI taxonomy): domain Eukaryota; kingdom Metazoa; phylum Arthropoda; class Insecta; order Phasmatodea; family Timematidae; genus Timema; species Timema californicum. The sequence goes on from CABFOW010001899.1 coordinate 83,946, forward strand.
GAATCCGGTAAAGGTAATATTATACCCTGTAAAACTGCCCCAATAACCAACAGACTAGGACATCCAGTCCTCCACCCGCCGTGCTTGGAATCGAACCCTAGACTCTCAGTTTGGGCAAACCCGAGGCCTTTGAACCTGGGGACCCTTGATTCTATGCTCAACGCGGATAACACCTATTTTGTCGTTTGTGGAATTCCACACGGGGAAGTCACTTGTTATTTTTTATCTGTAGGTTGTGGAAACATCGCTTTGTGAAAGACTACAGCGAGTAGCGGTAGGAAAACGACATGGCCCTCATTCTATACAATTCACTTCTTAAAAATTGTTTTCTAATTTCAAATGCTTTGTAATAAAATGGGCAGAGTTTCTTGTTTTATAATGTAGTTTTTTTTCTTTGTGTTAGCTTGAGCGTTGGTAGACTAAGTAGAAGGTTCCGGGTTCGGCTTCAATTTATGAATTTGTATATAAAACAGAGAAGTGTCTTCAAATATTGGTTCCAGATATATATTAAAAGAGCTTAACTATATAGTGGGAACAACCCATATCCCACTCATGTTTGTAGCGTTTATTGATGTAAGCCTGTATCAATTTGTAGATAGGGCTTTACCATCTAAACACGTGGGCACAGGATACTTTAGCAATATGTAAGCTTAGATAATTCAGAAACATATAACATGATTTTTGTTTTGTTTTTAGCACCACATCTAATAACGATAATAAACTGCACATAAACCATATTCTATCTAATGCAGGGCCTCCATAGTTGTTTGGATCCGCGTAGGTCCTCGATTTCCTCTCAAATTAGCGTAAGTGCGTGTAATCCGAACGGATAGTAAAACGTGGTGCTAATAGTAACAATATGTTAATTATCGTTGGTCACCGTATTTTTGGGGATTCGAACTCTCGTACTGTATATTTTTAGGACAAATTGCGGTCGGAAATGAACGAATATTTACCACTACCGGTTTGCTAGGCCTGTCGTAGCTTCGGACATGCACAACATCCAGTCCTTCACCTGTCATGCAGGAGTCGAGCTCGAGACTCCCAGTTTGGGCAAATCCTCAGCTTTGCCTGGAATCAAACCAGGGACCCTATGATGAACGAGGAAGTCAATTGTTATGGAAGATGGTTGTGACGTTCTCAGAAAGGAAAGTAACATGCAATGATGTCGCCAATATATAGAGTAAACAACGGTTTACATACACAGGTGTGATTTATCTTTTGTCCTCGGCAGGCTATAGACTTAGTTTGGTTCAACCTTGGATGTCTAAGTACTAAATGTTTTATATATTATTTGATTTTTTTTAACTAATATTGTGAAGTATATACTAAGAATGTCTCAACTTTCTACAAAACTTTTCATTGCCAGCAGCTGTACTAATGTTAAGTTACCAGATTTTCTCGAAATGTTTATTTGTAGGGATCAAAACTAAAACATACTATATTCAAAGACGTCCAAAGAAACGTAGACAAGTTCTTCTATTGCAATTTTTCATGCTGCCACTATAGGGATAATATAGTCAAGAAATTATGTTAGATATATTTCTGTAACTAGTGTTTATTAAGGTATTTTTATGTTTATTATAAGCAGGTTTATGCTATTGAAATAAATATTTAAACAAGTGGAATATGATTCGTTTGGAAACTAATCAATTGTTTACATTTATATAAGCTATCTTATAAAACAGGAGAGTAACTTCAAATGTTGGCTTCACTTGGCCTGGCTATATCTGCAGACCCTGTAGAGTGTTCATAAGCTCTTGTTTGAAACAAAGTAGGTGGGAACAATTTACTTAGCTATAACAACCCATATCCAACTCTTATGAGTAAATATGTGATGTAAGCCTACATTAACATGTAGTTAGGTCTTTATTATTTTCAAAAAAACCTTCTAAATACGTTCAAAGAGTTATTGTTGGCACATAACACTTTAAATGTGTGCAGTATGTAATATTAGATAATTCCAAAACAGTTAACATGGTGTTTAGCACTGCATCTTATTACCCATTCAAGGTTATGCTATTTATTCTAACGTGTTAGGGTAGTTACATCCACATTTGCGTGGGAGGAGAGTTTAAAACCACTCTAATTTAACCCGAACCCTTCCATTGGTAAGTCCATTTTGCAACCGAAGTGGATAAATAGTATTTATATAGTTTGTTTTGTTTGGTCTTTGAGTCGGTGCTTGGGATTTCCATCTCCACGCTAATGACCACTTGAGTACTAACATATCAAGTCTACACTGTTTAAATCTAGGCAAGTGTTCTAAACCCAGCAACAGACAATAATATTGCTCAACGCCTGTAAATTAGACTGTTCCGGCTCAAAGGTTTCGCATCACCCAGGAAATGTTTTCAGTTGGCAGACGGCATGCGATGCTTTGATTTACAACCCTGCAAACTCTGGTTCGATTCCCAACGAAGATTGTGAACAACGGCAGATCATGTAACTTGACGTATGAATACGTGAAAGTAAATCTAGTAGCTTTTTATACCTATCATACCCGTTTTTCCAAAAACTGTGGTCTGTGTACCTCCAGGGTACATTACATCCAACTGAAATATGTAAAAACATATAGTTTTACTTCCCTAGATAAAGCTGTTTTTATCGCCGCGTCTGTGCAGGTTATGTAGTAGGGATGTCAGTAGACCTTACCAGGATTCGAACCCAGATCTACCTGACATCAACAGGCCTTGATAAGCATCCCGTTTATGTGCATGCATTTTCTGTACTTGTGGAAGACGCTCTCGTGTACTGTAACAGTCTGGAATTAATTATAACAGCGATTGAGAGGGATAGGGGTAGCAAAATGATACCGTACTTTGGGGGAGTCGGGAATTAATTAAAACAGCGATTGAGAGGGCGGTGGTAAATTACCGTTGGTCAACGTACCTGTGAATTGACTTAACATATTTTTTGCTAATTTTTTCAAATAATTCATATTATTATTATTATTATTATTATTAATTGTCCATACACTTGTTTATACATTATGCATTACATTTTTTGTAAATTATTTTTTAAGTATGTAATCCACCATTATTTTGGGGTGGTGGGGGGAACTATTTCTTTGTCAAGGTGAGGATGTAGGTAACGCGAGAAAAGGTAATTGATTTTGCAATTTTTATGTCGAAACATTTTTTTATCAACATATATCTAACATTTCTTCAGTAGAAATATAGATTAATGTTTATCAAATGGTGATATCATAATTTCTTGAATATCTTTCAAAGGTGTCCAATATTCAATGACAACATTTCTCTTCATTTAAAACTTTGTCATTGAATGCCGCTATGCTCACCAACTGATGTTAAATACATATATCACTATGTGAAGTAAACTATACTTTCTATTGTACTCAAGCAACATTCTATTTATTTTGGTTAAGAAAATATTTTACTATAAAAACTGCCAAAACACCTTTTCTCGCGTCCCCAGCATCCGTACCTTAAATGATACAGTACAAACTGATGTGATAAGATTACAAGAAATGTCTAAAATTTGGAAATAATTTTAAAAGTAAGATATTCATCAAGCTTATACAATACATTAAACGAAATTATTTAAATTTATATATTTATATAAGCTCAATTAAAAATAACTGAAAATAGAGTTAATATTGTAACCAGATCGCAGAAGTGTATTTACTTTGACATTTGAAATTAATAACATGTATTATCAATATTATAAGTATGAATTATGAGTATTTTGTTATATTTGTTAAATACATTCAATTTATTTAATTTTTATTTGTACTATAAAAATAAGTGTAACTGCAAGTTAAAATAAAATAGAATTATGTATTTAATAGGAGAAAAATATAAAAATCGGTGGCTATTCAATTTAAGGCAGAGTTGAGCAATATACTTTTCAATGTATCCACAGTTGTGATAAAAGAAAACTGAAATTCACCCCCACATGTAAAGATTGAGAGATTGGGTTGCTCAATCATACATTTAAAACAAAACAGACTGTTTAAACAAACTTCATCAAAAGGTGTACACTTTGAATACTCGCCTACAACTGCCTCAGACGTGAATAATTACAATTGTTTTAATTGAAAATGTATGACGATTTAATGAGAAATTTGACAATCCTGTTGTCTGAATGGAGAAGATTTTTTTTATCGTATGGCACATATGAACTGGAGGGACTTTGAGAGCCCGGCTTGGTCGCCTTATGTGTAGATAATTATCTGCTCTGATGGCACAGAACGTTGCCCAGGGTACGCCCTAGGAGGTTGTCTACACGTCGTACCAGCAATGAGATTATGTGATGATAGTGATTATGAAGTTATGGAGCCAGGGTAAGACTTAACTTAAACTAAGCTTAATTTACCAAGCTCTTTCTCTTTCAGGAAAACTACCAAAGTGACCAACTGGGAATCTAACCCTTTTTGGTTGTAGCCAGGTACACTGACCACTACATCACGGGGTCGGTCAAGGTAGAGCTGAAAAGAAGTGTTGGTAAAGGTAGTGGAGGGGATTATTGGATAATAAGGTTTCACCTATGACTCATTCAGAAATCTGAATCCCTCCAATAATATGTAAGAAATATAAAGTTTTAACCAGCACCTGCCGTCAGTAAATTTTTTAACTTATAGTTAGAAAACTCAAATTTGCCACTTATGTGGGTATTTAACCCTCTATGGCGATTGTCGATGGGGCTGCCTAGTGCTCACTACGGCTCAAAGGCATCAGAATCAAATTAGAGTCGATTACCAGTGGTGGAGAGATCTGAGAAGAATACTGGTTCGGTNGGTGTAAAAAAAAAAAAGACATTATTTTGCTAAATGATATCACACACTACGCAAATGAGGGAACATTTTAAATAAATTCTAGCTTTCTCCTTCCTACATTGATAGTTAAAATGTGTAGATAGATAAATGAGTCGTTAAAACTAATTAAAACAACACCCACAAATCACACATTTTCTTAGTTATAAGTAGCAATATTGTACCTTATATTAAAAAGTGTGAGTATATTTAATTACATTGTGGTTGATCACTAAATGTAAATATATGTTTAGTACCAATTTCAAATAAAAATTAAAATGATATTTAAATATAAACTGTAACATTAAAAAAATCTCATATATTTTATTTAATTATATACTAAAAATATGTTATATTTTATATAAATATTTCTGTTAATAAAATTATCTCAAAACATAGGCAATTGAATTGTTAAGCAACATTTTTCCATTTCTATTGGTGTTCTAGCAATAATTATAATTTCGAGATTTACAATTTTTTAGCTATTTAAAAAGTTTTGATTTATTAATCCATTAACTTTTTTTTTGTAATGTGATGTAATTTTCAAATACCTAATACTATCTTGGGTGACCTGGCGGTCTAGGGGTCAGGTGTCAGACTTCTATGCTGGCGGCCGGGGTTCAATCCTCGGTCCCGGCATATATTTATCTGATTACCAAACCCTTCCTTCACCTCTGACAAGACATCTTGTGAATGTGGGGAATGCCAGGCCTCCACCGTGGTTCGGATTCCACGTTAAACTGTAGGACCTCCATTTCATCTCACAATCACCCTACCATTACACATTAGCGTAAGTGCGTATAACCCGAACGGGTAGTACGACACGGTGCTAATAATAATAATAATAATAATATCTTCCAAATACCTAATTGTGATCATTCGTAAGATGCAAACCTAACAATGAAAAAGCTAACTAAGACAAACTTCAAAGGACCAAATTTAGGCGTGTTTTGAGATAATTATTTGTATCATTTGTCAATTGGCAAGACTATAAAGTTATCATTCTAAAGCATACAATTTTGACTATCTTATTGGAATGACGATACTGCTGCTACCTATGAGAATGCCCCGGAACGATTTGTGAGTGTGGGCGCTGCCATCTGTGCGCTGGTTCTAGAAGCGTTTGTCATATGTTATGGAGTGTTTAATAAACTTGAAAATACACCAATTTTAATAAACACTATTATTTGTCCGTAAGCTTTTCTTGCATTTAACACCACAACTTGACAACTTCATATGCAAGAAATAAATTAAACTTTAAGATCATTGTTTTATGTGATAACTAATATTCGTCAATATTTGCTTCTGTATGGGCCTACGAGATTACAAAAAAAAAAATGTATTCCTCACCTCTAATAAAGGTAATTCTAAATAAATCTGGAATGGCATAATTCCAACACTTAATCGCAATTCCAAGCCATCCTCAAAAATTGACGGGCTACTTAATAGCAAGCATTCACTTATTTTACAATCGCAAGGATTTGTTGAAATATTTAGTTACCACTTCAGTAACATCAGCTATCACTTGACCAATGCAATACAAACAAGAGTAGTAGACTATAGGACGTCCGTGAAGTTGCCCCCCCCCCTACCCCCGACACTTTTAAAAATTCAAGTTTTTATGATCGCAATCGTTTGTTCCAGATTGTTCCGCAAAAAGTTTCGTTTGTTCCACATTCGTTCTTGCACAAATGGGGCGTGAACTTGTGACGCTTTGTTTACACATGAGGGGCTAGCTTCCCGATAGCCCCCCAACTTTTTAAAATTCAAGTGTTTATGATCGCAATCGATTGTTCTTCGTTTGTTCCGGATTGTTTGTTCCTCATTCGTTCTTGCACAATGTTTTTATTATTGCAATAATTTGTTATTCATTTGTTCCAGATGTTTCCCCTAAAAAAAATACGCACATTTGGTTTTGGTAGGACAACACATGACTTATTTACAGTAGGAGTGAGGTTTGGCATCCTTATGCCAACTCCATCCCTTCTCCCCAACATCCCTCACACACACACACACTTCGCAATTAATAATTTGTTCTTGGCTCATTTTGTATTTTGTTTAAGGTTTTTCCTTAATTCATTTTTAAAGCCTCAAATATTTTTGTTAGTAGGAGCTCACCTTTATTATTTAAAAACTTGAACATTTTTTGTTTGAAGTTTGTTGTTAGTCCTATTCGAATATTCCTAAACATGTTTATCTTTATTTTGTTTTAAGTTGATTTTATAAAAATGTGTTTATTTCCTGTTAATGGTTTTAAAATTAATATATATTTATCATTATGCCTAGCTCCCTTTTCCCAGCTTATTTAGTTAAATAACAAGATTTGAATTTGTATTCTTATAACTTTAGTTTATTCCAGATTATTTTCCATCGTATTTTAGTTTGTTCGTTCTTAGATCTCATACATACTCTAAATAAACCAGTGTCACTAGTGATGATGAATGGCCTCTTGTGTGAGCGACTTGTGCAGTCTTACAGGGCCTCATGTAAAGAAAGCTAGTGCCACCCCCTGTATCTAGACTCTAGGTCTATAGTATTGACATTACCGCCCCCCTTCGCCCCTCAAAAACTGAGCTCAGAATTAGGTTCTCATGAAGCCTTGATACCACACCTTCCTTTTATTTGCTACTATTACTGCTATGATGTACAGTAGCCCCGTGGCTTCTTTGGTGCTAACTGAGAGCTCACAGCTGACTTCTGACTGACAATATTTAGGTATATAGCTAAATGTTGACTGTCAGAAGTGACAGCTGCTAAACACATGTTTTTGCAGATTATATGGTTCGGCGTAGGGATACATAGTTTGGTCTGTTAACTTTTTAAATCTGTTAGTTGTCAGCTGTGAGCTGTCAGTCAGCACCAAAGAAGCCATGGAGCTACTGTAGTAAGTAATAGCTTTGGCCACAAAGAAGCGGTTGGCAGGAAATGTCATATATTCCATTTATAGCACTTACAAAGAAGGAAACTCCTTTTCAATGAACATGATACATTTAAATCAATCAATGTTTATAAATGGGCTCCAGACTTAGATGATCAAAAAAAATAATCCAAAAAAGATAGAGTAAGGTAAGTAAAATCCCTAAACCTCTAAAAAATACTACAAATTTGCAACAAAAAATTCTAAAAATTTAAACAAAATATTGAAATTATAACATTAAAGAAAATGATCATAAAGTTTATGAAAATTAAAGGGTATTATATTATTTATCCAAGTATCCCGTATTCCTTATATGTAACCGAATATGTTGCCCGTTGATGTCTACCAGTTTCAATTCTCGCAGGCATCATCATCAGAACTTCATGAAACAGAACGCACAATATTAATAAGCATGGTGAAAACACATGCCGATAAATTTAAGATAAGCAATAAGAATTGAATGTAATACGAATAAAAGTATAGGACATTTACCCATTACATTACTTAAGCGTTGAGTCTCACGTCATGATCTGTTTGAACTGAATTTAAAAGTGAAAAGTGTTGTATCCTGATTGCGAACAGGGAAAAATTTGTCATGATTCCGAAAAAAAAACAAATTCGTATGGCCACCTGAATAGCCAACGACCAGATAGCAAACAAGTAAGAGAGCAACGAACGGGAATTCCTGCGTGAGGTTGATTATAAGGGTAGAAGAGGTTGCTGGTAGCACCCACCGGCCACCGGGACTTTCCTGCTGACCGAGCCTACCATAGTCCAATATAACCTAACCTAACCAAGCCTGACATAACCTAACCTTACTAGCCATACCTGACCTATAAATACTCGTGTTTGTAATTTAATTAAATATAAACTGACAAGGTTGAAAGGCCGCACCGCACGCCTGCTAGGACCTCGTGGATCACATCTATGGTCAAATTAGGGGTGGGATGGCATAACAAACACAACGCGTCAGAAATCTAAAACAACTCCTCTTATGTCAAAAGCAGATAATCCTCTCCAGAAACCCACGTTCTTGCAATTAGAATGATACCGTGAAAAGTAGGGATGTATGAGCCGAATAACATCTGGAAGCATCTATTGTTTTTAACAGCTTAGTCATAGATAATGAATGTATCAGCCAGGGTTGTTCCGTAAAAACCAGTAGACAATAAAGTTTTATAATTATTTAAAAGAAAAAAGTACCCTTTATTCATATATAGATATATTATTAAAGATTAAGAAAGTATTTACAGTAAGTTTTTTTTATAGTTCAATAAATATATATTTAACCATAAGAATGTCCAAAAGGTTGTTGAAATATTGTTTGAAATCATAAGCTCTGTGTGAACAGTCTCTCGGCAAAACTTAGGTTCAATCTAATCAATGTGTCCAAGATCTTGCTCACATTTTTTTGTACAAAAAATTGTTCCGTGTGTACCAGGAGCGTAATCACAATCCTCTTAGATTTTTACTTGAGTTATTTTCTAGAAGGTAAAACGAGCTAAAAACAGTATTAGATCAGTTTTTATATAAAAACAAAATGTTGGTTAAAATAAATAAATTATTGCTCCGATAAATAGACAAACTAAGTTTAATTTAATTTTTTTCACAAAGTAATCCCTTCAGTTCTTGGTTAGCTCTCATGAGGAAAGTGGCATTTTAAATAAAAAAGTATTTAAAATAGTGCCGCATTGATCGTGAAAAATGGTCAATATTTGGTGATATTACGTGTAGTAATATTGATAAATTTAAAAAAATGCCATATGTACATTGGAATGAAACTCAAGACCCAATTCCAGTTTTCAAGTGTAGTTTTTAATAATTAAGTAAAATTATGTTTGATGAGGATATACTCATAAAGTCCTTGGTTCAATTCTGGTGCCCGGGTTGTCATTTTACAATTGACCAGATTATTTAATTATGCAATTTTAAATATACACATAACCTATACATGTTATATATATATATAGCGTGTGTATACAACCCGAATGTTGAAATTGACTTGATATCTCTTCGATTTGAAGCAACGAGCATACTTGGCCCATTGGCCGGCTAGTGACGCCCGCTTGCATTATCTGGGATAAAGAACATTATACTGAGGAAGTCATGAAGTTACATTGTTTCTCGTTACTTCACAAAACATAAACCTACTATGAAAAGTGTATATATATATATATATATATATATATATGTTTCCGGGAATGTTTAACATCCCACAATCGACATGACACCAACGGCTTTACTTACCCTCTGAAGGAGATCTGTTACGTAATTTCATCACATTTTGTTTTGTTTTATAATTATATTTATTGTAAGTTATTTTAAATAGATGGACATATTCATTTTAAACTCATATTTTACATCAAGAATAGTTATATCAAACACAATATTGGCTAATTAACAAATAGGTATATCTAGGTTTAGAAAGGTGATTGAAAGATTTATCTCTACATTGGCTCTTATTTCCAAGCCAAATATGTTTATATATTTATGTGTTTTAGGGCTATATATATATATATATATATGGGTTGTATTGAAGATATATATATATATATATATGTGGGTGTATATTATGTAAATATTCCACCCCACTCTACCTGTGAAAATTTCAGAACCTTTGCGGTCCAAAACTTATCCCTACCAAGGGTTAGTTACCCATTTGTGTATAACTATCTTGACTATTCTCAGAGCTCAAGAGGTGTAAGCCTGACAAATGAATTTACAATGTGAAAAGTTATGATGGCGGAAATAAATTACGTAATTAAATATTTAATTAATCTTAGATATTTTTTCTTTAAAAATGTTTGGCTAAGGAATATTATTGAAAAGATTGGTAATTTAGCTAAATACATAAATTTCTAAAAAAAATATATTTTTTTCATCACCCTCTAATGACTAGAAATAGTTTTATTATAAAATACGCATTTTCCATGTTAATGGCGTGGATGCCATGACCATCCTCTGTCTTTAACACAGTGCTAGGAGCCATAGGTCAACGGTCCTTGGTTCACCACGTGGTTGGTCTGATTCAGTCACGTTCCAATCAGCGCAAATATGCTGAGCCACATTTTGACCTTAGCTAACACATTTTAGCAACAACCCAGGTTATACTCAGTTTAAAAGCTAATATACTAGTTATGTATTCAAGGATTACTGCTTGACACACTGTGAATAGCTGCGAAAATAATTATTAAAAACTATCAATAGTTAGACTATACTGTATCCCAACTTATATGTGTGTATGTGTGTATGTGTGTTTATACGTGGGTGTTTTATCTGCGCGCACATGCTAATTTTGATTCTGCGAACGTTGTGCTGGCTTTCAGTGACGTGCTGTCCAACCCTAAGGGCCATATGCAAGAACGTATAGAGAATGCTTGGTGGACGGAGTACACTATCCGTTCACCTTTTAGCCTATAATAACGCAAGAAAACCCAAGATTGTGTACACTTGGTATCCACTTTAACAAGTGCTTGCACGTGGCCCTAAGTGGATGCTAAGTATATACCATTGTGGGTTTGCTTCCGTCATCATGGGTTAAAAGGTGGAGCGATATTGTACTTGTTACCAAACTATCGGCCTACTAAGCATTCACTCACTTTCTTGCATAACATCAAAAGAGACATGATGAGAAGAGTGAATTAAACACATGCTTCCAACACTACAGTAGCCACATGGCTTCTTTGGTGCTGACTGACAGCTCACAGCTGACTTCTGACAGTCAACATTTAGGTATATACCTAAATTTTGACTGTCAGAAGTGACAGCTGCTAAACACATGTTTTGCAGATCATATGGTTCGGTGTAAGGATACATAATTTGGTCTGGTAACTTTTTAAAGCCATCAGCTGTCAGCTGTGAGCTGTCATTCAGCACCAAAGAATCCATGGGGCTATTGTACCTTAGTTCAAGGATTTAATGGAGAAACACAGCAAATGCAACCAGTGATGATTGAACTCCAGACCATTCTAGACAAATCTGCTAGGCGCTCAACTTAGTCACGTATATTTGTCTATATAATTTGATCAGTACAATTAACATCCATTTATTAACAGGTAGGTCTAAGAGGTAAGAAATAGGAATTCAATTCAAAAGAAAGCTCGCCCCTGTTATCGAAAAGTGATTACATGTGGAAAGACACTCCCAAGTGAACTCGGTTGGGATTCAAAACTAAAGCCTCTTCACCAAATGTCCTAAGCCACGCAGTCACCGGTGTGGGTAGCTATAATAAAAATTTCAGAGCTCAGCGAATGGAAAATGGTCTCATAAATGGTAAGAAATGTGGATCATATATTACTTTTTTTAGTCCTGCATCTGGCTCCTTTGCTCTTCATACGCTCTGCCGACTAAACATAAAGACTCAGAGAAGTATGGTATGGTTTATATTATTGCACATGAAAAATGAGAACAGGTGCCCCCCCAGCCTCATAACCCTCCACCCCACCACAGTTCTGGCGAGGCCAAGTCCAGTTTCCCTGTTTTTCGTAATGGGGTTCTATATTTCTTTTACTGAACAAAGCTTGAGAAAAAAAAGATAGCTTATCTTCTTTAAGAAATTAAAAAAAAACTTTAAAATATTGGGAGAGCCGCTTCAATCGAATTATTGAAGTCTTCCCTTGCGCAATAAACTGAGCATCTTATGATGGTTCGATTGGGGTTTAGATCCATGCTGGGTGTTCTGAAAATGGTATTTTATAAATATTTTTTGCCTTCTCTTCCACGTGATTGCGGATGTATTACCTTAAAACTCGAGCTTTATCATCTCTGACACATTATCGTAATAACCACATACGGGTAACCCGAACAGTTAGTGAAACGTGGTGATAAAAATAGTATAGGAAACCTTTTTTAGAATCTATATATTTTATTTATGTTATAAGATGTAAGGATCGCAATAGACTGGGTTGTCAAGGACAGGAAAATCAAACTTCGAATTTGGGTTGGGTCAATCACCCTCAGGTGGAGTTGCCTAGATGTACATAACTAGCGTAAATGTTTTACATTATATGTTTTTCACACCTCTTTAAAAATTAATTCGGGTGCATTTTCACAATTATTCCCTCCACTTAGATACCTGTACGCGTATAACTCTGCCTGCCCTTGCTATATGCATTTACCACCGTGCTCCACTAACCATTAAAATTTTAACTACACTAATGTAGACCTATAATTTCGATAATGTGTTAAGTATAAGGAAGGTTGGAGTTAGAGTAAGTATACTTCACTTCTCGTTGAGGAAGGGTGTAGTACCATTTCGTAAAAAAACACCCTTAAAACACCCGATCTGGATTTGAACCCCATTATCCTCATCATACACTATATAATGAGAGTAACGCCTTGGACCATTCAACCACCAAAGTAGGCTATGCGCATATAATTACATTAATACGAAATATATGAACTAGGTAGAACTTATCGTGAAGAAATGGTAAGAAAAAATATTTAGAATGAACCATTCTTTGTACATTATTCCACCTCATCTGTCCAGCTCCCGCCTAACCAGACTAAAATAACTTGACGATTATATCACGTACCTAATGAATGTAGCTATAATTATAATAATTTAAAGTATCGCTATCATTAGGTTTCACTAGTATCGTGCAATGGAGTGATGTTAGCGTAAGCAGGGTCCCCTGTAAACAATGTTACTCCACATTTATCTACAAATATGGTAGGATTACATTTTTAAATATGTTTAAATGTATAGTACATTAGACGTTCCCCAGTTGACGGTGGTTAGACAGAATATATGAACTAGGTAGAACTTATCGTGAAGAAATGGTAAGAAAAAATATTTAGAATGAACCATTCTTTGTACATTATTCCAGCTCATCTGTCCAGTTCCCGCCTAACCAGACTAAAATAACTTGACGATTATATCACGTACCTAATGAATGTAGCTATTATTATAATAATTTAAAGTATCGCTATCATTAGGTTTCACTAGTATTGTGATATGGAGTGATGTTAGCGTAAGCAGGGTCCTCTGTAAACAATGTTACTCCACATGTATCTACAAATATGGTAGGATTACATTTTTAAATATGTTTAAATGTACAGTACATTAGACGTTCCCCAGCTGACGGTGGTTAGACAGCTCAGACCAACATTGGAACTAGTGGTTATGGTCTTGTGAACATTGACATTAGATAGAGTTCCTTAAAAAACATGATGAAATGGTAGTAAGGAAGCAGATATACAATGTTTGTAGAATTCAATGTAAATTATTATTTAGAATAAAGATAATAAGAAAGATATGTAATGTGATAATAAACTTTAATGGATGATCAAAGAAGATTAATTGAAATGGGAATTGTCAATTTAACATTACTTAACAGTTGTATTAAAACTAATGTTGAATGTAAATTATTATATAGAAAGAAACATTAAATAGAAATAAGTTTAAAAATGTCATCAATTAACATATAAGGTAACAAACATTAAAAAACACATTAAAATGTGAGTCATTAGACAATTGAACATGTATTACATTAAAATTATATGGTTTAACCAGACTATAACTAAAGATTGTTCATGACTGGATTGATGTTAAATTTTTAAGATATACAATTGAAGCAGTAAATAGAATAAGTTGAATTGGAAAACTGACAATATTGAATGGTTGAAATTAAAAGAAAATTTAAGGTTATATTATTGAATTCTATGTTCTTATCTGTAGTCCCTTGCTCCTTTTGTAGGCTTCGTAGAGAACGCCCATTATTAATGATGTTAAATGTTTCGACGCTCTACGGGATCGTCCTCAGACATGAAATACAGCCTGAATATGGTGTTCTAGTTGAAACTAGAATCCAAACTCCTTTGAGTTGTAATACATGTTCAATTGTCTAATGACTCACATTTTAATGTGTTTTTTAATGTTTGTTATCTTATATGTTAATTGATGACATTTTTAAACTTATTTCTATTTAATGTCTCTTTCTATATAATAATTTACATTCAACATTAGTTTTTTAATACAACTGATAAGTAATGTTAAATTGACAATTCCCATTTCAATTAATCTTCTTTGATCATCCATTAAAGTTTATTATCACATTACATATCTTTCTTATTATCTTTATTCTAAATAATAATTTACATTGAATTCTACAAACATTAGATAGAGTGTTTCATAATATACAACCCTGTCCAAAAAATATAATGCCGGCATAAACGTAAACTACTGCAGCTCAGAAAAATACATTAAGTACATGTGCAGATATGTTCCTAAGGGGAGTGACGAAGCAATTTTTTTTAAACTGCATTGACGAACCACTCCTACAAACAGGATAGATGAGTTGAAAAAGTATCAGGCGGAACGTTATAAACGCATAAATACAGCTTTCTGGTGAAATTGAGGCCTACCCGTCAAACAAGAGGCATCCTACAGCTATACACTTGAGTAACTACCTTGATAACGAACAGATAATCTATTTTAATGAGGTTAACTTTCAATAAGGACTTTAAAATACCCCCAACACAACGCTTACAGCTTTCTTCAAATGTTGCCAAACTGATATTTTCTTAAGAATACTACTGTGCCGTAAAGTGTTTTAGGAATAGACATGGAATGCGTCCAAAAAGACACTTAAATAGTGCCTGAAGGGTCCCCTGGTCAAAGTTTTTCAGGGTGTCGAGACATAGGTGCCTTAGAACGTGTGTACACGGTTCATGTCATCAACATTGAATGCTTTTTTCTGTGTTTACTACAGAACAAGGTGCTAAGGCTAACATAGTTTCAAAGCATAAAGATTGTAGACAATAACCTGTACGTCACTTACAGAGAAGTATGCGAAGCTATAGAGTTGTTGGAAGACGCCAACCCCTGGGACGCAATAATGCAGGAACCAGTATTTTTTCAATCAGCCTCATGAATACTTAATATTTTCTTTATGGTAATTAATAAGTGTGGTCTCACCAAACGTTTCACTCTGTAAGAGACATGCAATTATGCTATGGCAGACTATATTTTTCAAAGGCTCAGACGTATCGCAACACAATTGAATTTCAATGAAGCAGTGATCAATCGATCAGAGAGCCTGCTATGCAATTTCTGGTGGTAAGGACTTGAGTGCTTTTGGCCTTCAAAGGACAAAAGGCCACACAATCGATCAGAGAGCTTGCTATGCAATTTTTGGTGGTAAGGACTTGAGTGTTTTTGTCCTTTAAAGGACAAAAGGCCACAAGAAGCTGTACAGCTCTACAGCGAGATGTTGAGAGAAATGGCGTACGCCACTCACAAGTTGCAGTGGCAAGATCGAGAATTGGAACCATTACTTCTTCCAGAGCAGCGTGTTGTTTTTAATTTAGTTATGGAAACGTTTTACAAATAAGAGGGATCTATTTCTTTCGTATATGCATCAGGTGGGACAGGCAAAACATTTTAACTCGCCTTTTACTGATACAACTAAGATAAGACAAACATATTGCATTGGCTGCAGCTTCATCGAGTCATGCCTTTACGTTGCTCCCTTGTGGTCAAGCAGCATATTCAGCACTTAAACTGGCTATTAACTTGGTGAGTGTTAATGATACGGTTTTCAATACTGCAAAGTTTTGGAGTGGCATCAGTTCTGGGACAATGTAAACTTCTGGTGTGGGACGAGTACACCATATCTCACAAATGCGCGCGGGCTGTCCTGCATCAAACACTAAAGAACGTCACAAGCTACACGCACTTGATGGAAGGATTAGTGGTATTGTTGGTGGGTGATTATAGTTATATTTTGCCGGTCATTAGGAGGGGCACACCCACTGATGAAATAAATGCATGTCTTAAGAAGTCAATAATGTGGGGAAGCACCGTCAAGCTAAATTGGACAGTTAGTATGAGAAAGTGGCTCCATATTAAAGCCATCGTTGGGAAATTCACAGCCAATCTGTATATAATGGGGAACGGGAAATTATACTTTGACGCACAACTCAAAATTCGGCTACCCATTAATATTTGCAACCTATGACCTCTATTGAGGAATTGATGGCAAACGTTTTACCTTATATTAGCAAGCCATTCACTAGTTTTTTTTCTGACGTTTTATCATTTATCGTTCTTTCCTGTAGGATTTACGAATGGAAAATAAGCTTGTGGTTGGACACTAACATATTTAACCTTTTTCGTGCTTTCCCGTCACACATACCTTTGGCATAATCCTCTTTATATACGTGGGGAAAATATTCCCTTCATGGTCCAATAAAAGTATCCAATATTTTCAAACAAAGTTGATTTTTAAGGAAATAACTTTCATTAGTGGGTGGTTTTCACGACGTTTAAAGCAAATATCCTGATAGCTCATCCTTTTACTTATTCCTTAAAGATTTTTAGTCCGCGAGACGGTGCAGTACTAAAAAGAGATGTATAAGACGATTAGAAACTTCTTACATCGGATTAGCCACTGTTCTATTATTTAAAGGTAGGAATAAAAAACGTATGTGGTCTAAAAAGTGGCTTTCTCAGGATGAGATGTACAGCCACATGCAGCTTCTCCGTGAGCTAAGGTAAAATGAGCCGAATGATTTCCAAATCTTCCATAACACTAAAAATAAAAATCCTTTGCAAAGCAAAAATCATACGGAAAAAATGTACACACAGCTATGGATGTGATATCGAAAGAAAATTATTGATACCGTACTGATATCGAAAGAAAAGTATACATAATAGTATAATTTTGGTAGGAAGAATAGTAGAAGATAGTTACTATAGTTACTAAAACTATGTTAATATATTCATACATAAAGTCATGCCATCTTCAGATGTCACTTTTGATAGATATTATCAATACCTATCAAATAACACAAATAATATAAGAAAATGTTATCAATGTTGGTCGCAAAGAAATAATGTTTTGATTTTCTCTACTGTTCTTCCAACAAAAATCAGGGTATCGGTATTGAAATTTTGATCTGGAAAATATAGTTTTTATCAAGTAATAATTTCAATCTTTGCATACTGATAATAATTGTATTTTCATATTTATTTAAATACCGAAAATTATAATGATTTAACCATATTATTAGTATACATCTATGCTATGTGTTGGAGCTTGGAAGGTATGATAGATGGTACAGTATAATGGATATTATAAAAGGTACCATACCAGCTTTCAAAATGTCTATGAAAATGTTGCAGATGGAAAGTTATTTAATAGCTAGATATGATTAGTAATATGTATTTTTTAAATATATTTTGTACCCTTCTTCAAACATAGTAAACATTTAATCATAACATAAATGAAGATAACAAAAAGTTGTTTCTTTCGATACCATTCCGATACTGGAGTGTCATTACTGATATCAGTGAAAGTATCGGAAAAAAAGTATTGAGTAATAAAATAATAGTATCGAAAGGAATATATCGATATGAGTAAAGTATAGATACTTTTTTTCACATCCCTACACACAGCCTCTTGTCACACCACTGACTCAAAAACGAGAAATGATGGAACGTCAGGAAGAACACATAGACAGTAGCTTGCTCTTTTTGTATGACGGGACTGGTTGTAAGGAATCGGTGTTTGGACAGGCGTCTCCCGCTTGACCACTAACTTGTATTATTTCCTTGCGGATTAGCCTTTCGTCAAGGAATTAACGATAGTGAGTGGAGGGGATATTGCCAAAAATCATCATTTAAATGAATGACTGGGAGCGCACCATATTGTACCCAAATAAGACGCCGTCTATTCACTAAACTATAAAGTAATTCTGCTTATTCCATGCTAGTCAACATCACTGTTTTCGTTCAAACGCCGTCATGTGTGATGATTATTCAGTATTATTATCCCTTTGAGTTTTTAAATTCACTTAAGTTGTCCGGCATCCCTTCCCGCAAGTTTGAACTGAAGGAGAGTGTTCCTTTGATGTTGCTGCTGGATGCGCAAAGGGAGAAGACGTTCTTACCCCAATAATTCCAATTAAATCATCAGAATTGCCATTTAGATTTAAATGGCTGCAACTCACTATCAGGGTATCATTTGCAGTGTCCATAAATAAATCGCAAGGGCTTAAAATGAAGGTGGCTGGCCTACATCCAGACGGTCAAAGACCATCTCATGGGTAGCTCTATGTTGCATGCTTCAGGGTATCAAGCGGACAACATTTGTTTTTATACGTACCAGGGGGAAAGCCCGTTAATATTGTTTACAAATACGTATTAAAATGTTCACATACAAACAAATAACATACAGCTAACATTCTGTGTTTTTGAATGATCAAATGTAAAATAATTATATGAGTGCTTCAAAGAAACTGCTTAAATTACTGATTGTTGTTTTTATATTTTTGTTTAGCATCTATTTTTGTTTAATATTCGTTACTAGAGTTAAAAGTGTTTTATCTAACCGTTGTTTGTGCGTTTTCTATATAAAAAAAATCCTATAATTTCCTTTAACTTTGGCAGTTAAATCTATTTTTAATATTGGATAGGTTTTATAAAACACATCCAGTGAGAGGAATTGGCTATTTAGCCAATACCTTGAATACAATTTCCCCTTATGAGACTACGATAATAATAAAGTCTAATTCCCACGATGAATATTTAAAAAATATACACCTCTATTAGCTTTAAAGAACGCTACTTGTAAAATTATCAGTGAATTACCCAACAAGGTGCTATGATACAAAACTGTAATTACATTGTTGAACATATGAACATAAGTCCAAATTTCATAATAAAGGCATTTTATAAAATAAAATAAAATTTTTGCCTACATAAATAAAAACTTTATATATTACTAGTGCTATTTTATAGGTATTAATAATATCTATCAAACGTGACAGCTGGAGATCACATTTTTTGAAGTATGAATGTTTGAAAGTAGTTCAAGTAACTTTTCTAGCTTCAGAGAATTGCCTTCCTAAGAAAATTGGACTGTACTCATGACCCACAGAAGTGGCACGTGAGAATAAACATCAGTATCGTATCTTTGGTCTCAAAACTGATGGAGTGATCGATGTTCAAATCACGGTCTGGCGCACTGAAGTTTGGTTTTTCTAAATGTTTTTCCACTCTACATCAAATGTATATGCAGGTATATTTCTTATAATCCATACCTTCTTCATCCCTAACCATAGTCATTGCCATATTCAAATAGCCGAGAAGGGATGAAATGGAGAAAATGTCAGTGTGTTTGTAGTTTCCATAGAAAACAATATTTTTCTGCAGAGTAAATCAACTATTGCTCCAGTAGGAATATAGAGTTTAATTTTATACGCATGGTTAGTTCCACAGCTCTTTAATATTTGCCATTAACATATCAGCATTTGATGTTAAACTTTTTGAATTAAGAAAATAAGCTATCACCAAATTCTAGAACACGTTGGACAGATATTCAAAAATTGTTGAAAATACTATGTTATAGAAATTAAACTTTATATTTCTATTAAAGTAATATTTTATTTATTATGTTGAAATTTTCTTATGATATAAAAATTGGTAAATTACTGTCCTTAGCTCACAACCCCCTTGAGACACGGGGCAAAAAACATTATACACTTTTGGAAAGTGGCAAGGCAACTTAACTTGGTTGGTTGACATGACCTTAAATAAATGGTGGTATTAGTTCTAAAAGACTCTTAATAAGTGGCACGCGAGAATAGGCATCAGTATCGTCTCGTTGGTATCAAAACTGATGGAGTGATCGACGTTCAAATCACGGTCTGGCGCACTGAAGTTTTGTTTTTCTAAATGTTTTTCCACTCTACATCAAATGTATATGCCGGTATATTTCTTATAATCCATACCTTCTTCATCCCTAACCATAGTCATAGCCATATTCAAATAGCCGAGAAGGGATGAAATGCAGAAAATGTCAGTGTGTTTGTAGTTTCCATAGAAAACAATCTTTTTCTGCAGAGTAAATCAACTATTGCTCCAGTAGGAATATAGAGATTAATTTTATTCGCATGGTTAGTTCCACAGCTCTTTAATATTTGCCATTAACATATCAGCATTTGATGTTAAACTTTTTGAACTAAGAAAATAAGCTATCATCAAATTCTAGGACACGCTGGACAGATATTCAAAAATTGTTGAAATTACTATGTGATGGAAATTAAACTTTATATTTCTGTTAGAGAAATATTTTATTTATTATGTTGAAATTTTCTTATGATATAAAAAATGGTAAATTACTGTCCTTAGCTCACAACCCCCTTGAGACACGGGGAAAAAAAACATTATACACCTTTGGAAAGTGGCAAGGCAACTTAACTTGGTTGGTTGACCTTAAATAAATGGTGGTATTAGTTCTAAAAGACTCTTATTGCCCTTTTTAGAACAGGATCCGTATTTTATAGGTGACATTTCAGATCACGATACGACCAACAGATTAGTGATTTTTTTTTTTGAGAATATGCAACAAATGTACCAGCTACATTTTGTACCACTCAGAGTGATTGCTGCCTGAGGAGGATCTACTTATGACTTTAAAATATTTACAATGTAACAAATGGTAGCACTTGACGGTAAGGTGTACCGGGCTTCAGTTTTAAATTCATCCAAGCGAATTTAATTTAATTAGTGTGTAAGATGCTTCTGATATGCAAGTTCACGTCGCAAAGGAAAATTGTAATGGTAGTTGAGCGTTTCAAGTATTTGAAATACAACCTAACCTAACCTCACCTAACCTAACCTAAAATAACTTGTCCTTATCTAACCTAGCTCACTATTTAATTAACACTAAGTGAAATTCTGACGTTCTCACATCTATTTACTATCCAGTAAATGAACCTCACTTGCACATAATAGCTAGCTGTGTCTTTTTAGGTTAAATAGATAGAAGAGGTACTGTACATTTGTAGCATCGTAAATATTTTGAAGTCATTATTAGACCTTTTTCAGGTAGGGTGGCATGGAGTGTCACTAAAAGTCAAGTGGTACGAAATGCCACTGGTACCATTTGCCAGGACATCATTTTTTGTCACAACATTCCTAAACTGTTTTGAGGTAGATATAGAAAGAGAGAGGTGTGTATAAAACATAATCAACCAAGGTTTTTCCTAGGAGGTTATACTGTTCCTGGATGTCAAACTCCTCCCTCTTCCTTATTTACCTTACCTTTTATAAAATGTTTAGATCAGTCCTATTTTTTCAGCCCACAACGTTTTAATAACCTTTTTCTTCTGAGCAAAGGATGAGTAAGTTAAGTTAAAATTATAGAGGAAATGTACCCGTATTTACGTAGATTGAGAGTGGAAGCCCATTTAGTAAAAAACACCTTCATTACTTTTGACAAGGATTTTAAATAAAATATTTGCATCATTTGAAAAACAAACTAAGCCTTCTCTAATATAGTGAAGATTTGGATGCCACCAGATCCCCTACTTGACCTGAAATGATGGTTATTCGAATATTGGGAGATCGGTAAACTACCGAGTCTAGACAAAAAATACGGCCCTCAAGGTGGGATGGAAGGGGATGCGAAAAAAAAAATCAATGGTCTTCCAGTTTTTATGGCAAAACATATTTTTTTGCCAAAATAATTAAACTATCGCTCCAGTACCAACATATAATTTAATTTTCTTCACACGGTGAACTCAAAATTTCTTGGGTATCTGTCAAGGGTGTCCTGGAAATAAATGGCAACTGTTTATATTCAATTAAAAAGTTTGTTAGATAATGCCACCATGCATAATGACAGATATTCAATTACTGTTGATATCAACTTGTGAAGAAAATTAAACTCTTTGTTTGTACTGTAGCAATACTGTATTTATTTGGCCCATAAAATGTTTTGCTATAAAAATTCCAAACACATTGGCCTTTTTCATGACCCTTTTCATCCCACATTAATACGCTTGAAATTGAGAGTGTGTGCCCACCTATGAGGTTCAGTTCCAGTTAATTCGGCAGTGTTTGTTACATAGATAATTATGGCCTTTTTTTGTTGTTTTGGATAGCCATTCCCACCTGGTTGAATGGGGTGTGGGTCATTTTGTTCACATTACCGCTAAAACCTGATCAGAATCTTATAGCTATTGAGAGGAGACAGGTACCTTTCATTCTTCCTGGAAGGTAGAAGATGTCTTACCATGAATTATTTCACTATGGTTGCATCTAATAAGCTTCACCAGAGAGGAAACTAGCAAGATATGCTTAGGGTTTACTATATTCCAGAGTAAATTGAGGCTGCAAGACATATTTTTTTAACATATGGATTAAATAGCTAGCTAACACTTTATTAATACACTAATTAATACAGAACACGACTTACACACTAATCTAACTATAGAGCAACCCGCACTAGTTGGCACTAGAATAAGTGAGGGAGTCTTACTCGTATAGTTTTACAATGATGGAGAGTTTTGGGTTTGAATACCTGCAGGGTTTACTAAGGGAGTTTTTTCCTGAATTGTATCAAATTTAATTTCCATACAAATCCAAGTACATTTACTATTAATTCTACCTTTATAGTATATACCCTGTTAGTGTAAATATCAGAATATCCTGACGGGTGTACCAAAGCAATGTTTTTAAAGCAGTCACAGCACTTTGTTACTCAGTAAAGACTCGTCCACACTAACCACATGTTCACATAAAATGTTTCTGAGACACAGTGCAGTTAGAGCGGTCTCGACAGGACTGAATATTCTTCTACCCACCACGGCCATCCCCACTAGCCTATGTGATAAGGGGTTAATATTTGTTGGATTTTCATCCTTGATGGAATACAAATTCACGCTTTCCTTTGCAAGAATGTACCTACTTTTTTTGGTGAGAAAATGCTATTTTAATACATCTGCCCACGTGATTGTGAGACAAATGTGTGTCAGTATCGACCAGTCATATCTATCAAGACAGATACGCTACCTACTGAACTTAGTAAGATCTCTGGTAGAGAGAAATATTGAGAAACTCCCTTTCAATTCTTTCATAAAAAAGCTCACACCATCAGTCTATAAGAAATACACAATATCCAACATCCAGAACTTCAAATGGATCTCTTTGTGAAAAATAACTAATCAATACCGAGGATCGAACACTGGGTTCTTAACTATTATAATTAAGAGCAACTGTAATTATATTTGTATGAAGGGAGAGTGGGGAACAATTGAGTAAAACTCACCTCAGTACACCCTGGAAGATTCTGACCCTGACCTCCCCTTCAACCACAAACCAGACTAGACGAGCCTGACAGCTACCGATGATCGAACACTGGGTTATTAACTATTATAATTAAGAGCAACTGTAATTATATTTGTATGGAGGGAGAGTGGGGAACAATTGAGTAAAACTCACCTCAGTACACCCTGGAAGATTCAGACCCTGACCTCCCCTTCAACCACAAACCAAACTAGACGAGTCTGACAGCTAGTAATAATAATAATAATAATATTAATAATAGTTGATTGGTATTTTCCTGACCTTCCTCAGGGTTGAAGCGCCGCTTGATGTAGTTGAATAGTCTAGTGGTGATAGACTGGTGATGATGCCGCCGTCTACTGCGTCTCTTGCACTGCGCAGCTTCAGCATCCTTGTCCTGTTTCTGCTGGCCTTGTTGGCTTTGTTGCTGTTGTTGCTGTTGTTGTTGCTGTTGTTGTTGTGGTGACGGATGATGCTGGGGTCGACACTCACCAGGTTTGAAATTCTGGGGGGCTACCACAGTGCTATACATAGCGGACCAGAGCCCGATGAGGCCATGGACGTTGAACTGGAAAGGAAGAAATATATTTGGTGATATATTGACACACATTTGGATAGATATTGCTTAGCTGTAACTGTGTTAATATTGAATGATAGACTTCATGGATATAGGGAGTGGGGCTTTGGGGCTTAAACCCCCCTGAAAATTCCCAATGTTTTTAATGTGAAACCTACAGATTAGTTTGTATTAAACTTCAAATAACATCTAGAGGCATTTAATATTGAAACATTTTCCGGCTGAATATTATTCTAAGTGGATTCAAGACGGATCCGATTTTAAAAGAGATGCCCATAGGGGGACACTCCAAATAGCTTATATTAGGCCTATATACGTATATTATTTTTAAAAAGTTCAAGCAAGGACCACTCCAATGCTTTCTAAAAGTATTCAATTTTCAAAAAAGATTTGGTGAAGGCCACTTTAAATAACGTCTAAAGACATCTGATTACAATAATTTAAGGGGAGAAACTTTCTAAATAGATTACAGTGGTGTATAAAATAATTTGCTCCTCATGGAAGACCACTTCAAATAGCTTATATATAAGTTGTTATCAAACTGTTGGCTTGTGGCAGTGTGACAGGTGGTCCACGCACGAGACCACAGAAAAATGAATTATATGGCCCAATCGTATTTACTTCCTCGAATAGTATATTATAATTTGAGGCTAAGATTATAAAAACAAGTAATAAGTAATCTAACCTCAAACGATATGTTTTATGCTATCATGTAAAGCCTTTCTAGATATTCATTTTAAACAAAATCGTTATGTCAATTTTAGAGAATGGCCTAACTTTTAACTATTAAATTGAAGGCTTCAATCAAAACCATCAAACACCCCAATGACAAACAGAATTGTTTTTAGCTACTAGATGATTTTGGGCTATGAGGTACATGAACCGAAAATATTCCTCATAATATCGAGGTCTCAGCTTTTCACGGTCAAAATAGTTTTTATCTTTCTTAGAAAAAAGAAAGTGAAATAAATCAACAGATTTTGAATATTGACAGGTTAACTCCACTAAGTCAACTAAACTTTGATATACAAGTGCAATCCAATTTTCATCGGACGAGCCGACATTAAAAAAGAGTTACAACCTTATTAGTGTTATTTGATTAATAATTATATCAAAAGTGACAGATCATATGACTCGACTTGAAAGTAGATTTAGTATAGTTTTTATATATAAGATAGGGCTGTTCCTGTGAAAATTGGACTGTAAAATGTGTATATGACACAAAGTTAAATAAATATGCTTTCTTTACTGCTTAATAGGGGTAAGGAGTTAGACTTCTGTGCTGGGGGGTTCGGGGCTCAATCCTGGGTCCTGGCACAGATTTGCCTGATTGCCAAACCCTTCCTTCACCTCTGACAAGACATGTGTTAATCACAACTTGTGTGTTTGTTGAATGACAGGCCTCCAACGTGGTTCGTATTCCACGTTAAACTGTAGGTCCTTCATTTCATCTCACAATCACCCTACCATTACACATTAGTGTAAGTGCGTATAGTCCGAGCGGGTAGTAAGACGTGGTAATAATAATAATAATAATAATAATAATAATAATAGTAATAATTTACGGCTTGATAAACACTTTCAATAGAGAATTCCCTACTTTGCCAAGTGACAGGTGGGTATTAAGGTAGTTGGTCCACGTGTCCATCGAATGGTTGTCAAGCGGTCCACTATCAGGAAATGATTGAAAAATACTATTTTAGAGGTATCTAATTTTCGCAAAAAATGTCAGGTGAAGAATCCTTTAAATAGTTTCTTGGAAATTAAATTTATATAAAAAAAATACTGGTGAGCACTTCTTAAATAAAATTTTTTAGAATTTTTTTTTTTTAATTTGCCGAATAAGCACTACTCCAAATATCTTTGAGGAGTGTTCAATTTTATAAGAAATTTTAGGACCATATTATTCAAAATACCTAGCTGTAAAAGAATATCATTTTTGAAAATTCTCATAACGAGGAACACCATAAATAGCTTCTTGGAGCATTACATTTTCTAGTATTCACTGAGGAATAGGAGAGTATAAATTCCCTAAAAATGTGTTGTTATTTGCACCTCCTTCCCTTACACAAATAAAGCTACACAACTACTGTATACAATAACAATGTTCTTATTTCTCAGGGCTTAATAGTATGGGCANCCAAACCCTTCTTTTACCTCTGACAAGATGTGTATTAATTATAACTTATAGACGTGGGGAATGCCAGGCCTCCATCGTGGTTCGGATTCCACGTTAAACTGTAGGTACTCCATTTAATCTCACAATCACCCTACCATTACACATTAGCGTAAGTGCGTACAACCCGAACGGGTAGTAAGACGCCGTGCTAGTAATAATAATAAGCAGAAGAATCACTGATAAAAAAATTTTCACATTAATTTTGAAAAATTCTACGAGATATTAAGGTTTGTATAGTCAAATGTCCCTAGGAAGTATAATTGAATTTTTGTATACAACCACACAATTTATTTTACTAATGTCAAAGCTGAAATAATATGTAAAATATTAAAACTACAAGGCATATAGCCAGGTTAACATAGTTCACCGAAATAAAACTACATATTCATGATATTCACTGGTTGCTTTCATGTGTACTGACTTTGTTCAAAATTGTAGCAAAAGAGTTTTTTTTAATATGTGTCTCCCTACTCCAACCTCTAGTTTTACTATATCATATATAACTGTATGCGTACAGTGTAATGCCTCTCAGTAGCGTGCCCACGGTGGGCTGAGGGGGCTTGAGCCCCTCTATTGTAGTTTGTGGATGCCTCGAGATTTAAGCAGATACGAAGAGAAAAATACAATGACACGGGGAATAGCCAGTAAAACACTGTGAGCATAAAGAATAACATGTGATCAGAAATAGTCTCTATATATGACAGCATCAGTAGAACGGGGATTTTCCAAACCATCTCTGATAAAAACAAGACTGAGAACAATAATGACACAGTCAAGATTGAATCCCTTCTTCTCTCTACTGTGGAAAAGGACATTTTGTCGAGTCTTAGAAACGGAGATTTATTGGTGGTATTTGCAACTAAATGTGACCACCATATAGCTAATATTGCTAAGTATTTATCAAAAATATAAGGATAAACACAATTACCTATCATAATTAATATGTGATTTTTGTGACATTAGGCCTATGTGACGGTTTAGCAAACTTTATCTAAACCTATATATTTATCATTTTGCTAGATAATCACTTTTATAATAGTAAAAATATTAATGACCAAACTAACAAATACTAATTAATAACTTTTCAAAAATATTATTCTAGGTGTAGATATTGGTTAAGTAAATTCCTCTGGTAGTTGGGGGAAACCCCCACACACTTTGCGATCCTGCGTACGCTACTGGTGCCTCTTCATGTTTTACAAATGCCATAATTAGTGCA
The DNA here is from genome assembly GCA_902141385.1 of Timema californicum. Classification (NCBI taxonomy): domain Eukaryota; kingdom Metazoa; phylum Arthropoda; class Insecta; order Phasmatodea; family Timematidae; genus Timema; species Timema californicum. Next base: position 111,687 of record CABFOW010001899.1, read on the forward strand.
GCTATAGAATTTTATTTATTTTTAAGTGCGATTTAAGATAGTGCGAGCTAAGGTAAGTATTTTTGTAAATTTTATAACAAAAAAAAATTGGCACTAAAATAAATAAAATGTTAATTCAATTAATACGTCTAGTTTGGTTAGCTAAAAATATTAATACCAACCGTTATTAACCATGAAGAGAATCATTTCAAGTAATTTGGTAAACAAAGAGCTTAATTTTTAAACAGTCAGTGAAATTTTATGTGAAGTGATCTCTACAAATAACTTAAGGAGCCAGGGACCAACATAAGCTAAGGATATGGTTTCAAACTATTTTATTTTTTACATTATTATAGATTATAATTAATTATTTTTGAAATAGCTACTTTCAATATAATATAGATTGTAACAATTTTAACATGTTTTGGGCTTGCTATTTACATTCTACAGTATATGTTTTTGATCCTACCTATAAATAAAATATTTTCAAATTCAACCTGTATTTTTAAACAATTAATTTAATTTAATAACATTTTTAATTAGGGTGTAACATATACAATATTATAATTTTATATGTTTATTTAGTTTAAGACTTTATTTTATATCACCAGTTTAAATTTTGTATCGATAAGTTTATTACACATTTTATATTACAATCAATAAAGATACACTGACTGTTATAGCTAGGTGTGAAACAAATTAACTGAAATAATTTCCTCCATTACAAATATATAAATATACGCTCTTTGCTAAATATTATTATAATGTTTTGTAATATTATTTTTGTATTTATTATATTAAAGAGGAAAACCTAAAATAGATATTATAATTTTAATTATGTACCTGTATTAAGAACTATAAACCTTCTCAAAGTAAACTCAACGGTGCGATATTGTATTGATAAAAAGGAGATCGATTGAATTCTCGTCTTCGATTGCTTCTGATGTTAACTTTCATAACCAAGTGAAAAGGATTTATTGTAAAAGAATCGATTGTTTCAGTTTAGCCCGGCCAATACTATATTTTATACACATCAGCTATCGACGAGGGAACTAAAAATTCAGGTATTGTGTATTGAAGATCAGCTTATTTAATTGAGGCCGAATTAAACATGACATTCCTAACAATTATTATTTATAACTTAAACTTGGGTAGTGTTCATGGTGAATATTTCTTTCTTCGGCGTTAATTAGTTTAGGTATCCATTGTTGATAATTACTATTATTTACTATGCTAATTATTCAGAGTTTAAGATTTTTATGTAGGTCTACACACCTCTTCATATCCTAACATATTATATATCATCTCATATCATATGAAGAAGCGTGTCTTCAGGCCCGTGGGGGACATTTCCAACATATGTTGTAGAAAGAAGTGCAACGACTTAAGTTGTGCTTCACTGAACAGTAATTTTTGAGGCATCCTACACTATTAAATATTGCACACATTTGTTATTTAATTGGTTACATGAACGAGCTAGGTCCACTGATCAAAGAACTGCTAGTTGTTAATGTGAGAGAAAAGACTCGTTCCAGACCCGCTGGAACTAATTGTCCTACCCACTTCCAAAAATGTATTAATGAAGTAACAATTGTATATCGCTACGACCATTAAACTTTCATAACCAAGTGAAAAGGATTTATTGTAAAAGAATCGATTGTTTCAGTTTAGCCCGGCCAATACTATATTTTATACTATCAGCTATCGACGAGGGAACTAAAAATTCAGGTATTTTTTGTTGAAGATCAGCTTATTTAATTGAGGCCGAATTAAACATGACATTTCTAACAATTATTATTTATAGCTTAAACTTGGGTAGTGTTCATGGTGAATATTTCTTTCTTCGGCGTTAATTAGTTTAGGTATCCATTGTTGCTAATTACTATTATTTACTATGCTAATTATTGAGAGTTTCAGTTTTTATGTAGGTCTACACACCTCTTCATATCCTAACATATTATACATCATCTCATATCATATGAAGAAGCATGTCTTCAGGCCCGTGGGGGACATTTCCAACATCTGTTGTAGAAAGAAGTGCAACGACTTAAGTTGTGCTTCACTGAACAGTAATTTTTGTGACATCCTACACTATTAAATATTGCACACATTTGTTATTTAATTGATTACATGGGGGAGCTAGGTCCACTGATCAAAGAACTGCTAGTTATTAATATGAGAGAAAAGACTCGTTCCAGACCCGCTGGAACTAATTGTCCTACCCACTTCCAAAAATGTATTAATGAAGTAACTATTGTATCTCGTTACGCCCATTACAAACTTAAAAAATGGTCACAAACAAAAACCATAAACTATTTATCAGACGGTTAGTTATAATTTCATGTAATACGAAATCGTGGCCGAGTTTGGCCTTAATTGATGCAATGAAAACTACGCAAACTACAAAATGTTTCATTCAATTCATGAGTATAATGGGGGTTTTAATGGGTGGTGGGGGTATGTGGGATACCTTGCTAATCTTAGAATCACTACAAATCAAAATATAGTGATAAAAAGGTTTTTTTAATAACTATAATTTATAAAATATCTATTTATTAATCTTGGATATAATCGTATTTACATTTATGATAATTTGGGATATTCTTGACATTTACCTTATATCACACTAATACGAGTGTAAATTGTATCGTTATTCATTTGGTTTGATTTATCTTTTAAATTTTGACACCTATTTTCATCATGTGTATTAAAAATCCTTTAATTTAATCTTGTTTATCGATGGTATGCGAACTGGTGACCACGTTCTCATAAAAGGCGATAAGGACAAGTCTTATCAGGGTGTACTGGTTGTTTTTCCTGAATCTTTTTTCTCACCCTTCCTCCCCGTTTTCGTCATTCCTACCCCGTTAGTGAATTGTGTAGACATGCGGATTGTTCGAACTGGTGCTGTGAATTCACGCGTTCGGCGGAAAACAAGAGCAGATCATAAACGCATTACACGCCGAGCTCTAGATTATTTAAAAATCAACCATGACATTTATTGCGCATGCGCCCAAACCATCGTTTGCAAGCTTACGGCCTGAGGACCACGTCTGGCCCGTGGGACACTCTTAATCATCCCGCCTGTATCTTACACTTTTATAATATTTCTTGTCGGTTCAATGAAAGAATTCAGTGGCCACTTTGCTGTCTTTCTTTATGATGTTTGAAATCTTTCCATTGTTTGTGAGCTGTTTTGTTTTTCAGAGTGAAAGGCTAGTTCTATTGATGGCCGGCAAGATTGATCAGTGGTTCTTAACCTTTTATTTTTCACGGCCCCCTAAATATCCTAAAAATATTTTTCTGCCCTCAAGTCTTATTAATATATTATTCATTATGATGTATTATAAAATAGTGGCTTTACTTTCTGATTATAATAACAAACAAATAAAAAAACTACATAAATTATCTTACCTAAATGTAATTAATTTGACCTCTGCTGTTGAACACTTTCCACTAATTTGTCAATTCTTGTTTAAATTGTATTATCTAATAATATTCTCATGTAGGAGTGATTCCGTAGTTTATATTATACGTGCTTCCCCTTTCCTCCATTTCCCCGGAAAATCGAGAGTATACTGTGCTGGCATGCTTACGATCATCGATTTCTTTCTTCCAAAGCGTAAATTTTAAGATAATTGACTTAAGTAATAAGCAAATAATATTTCAAATTATTTTTCTGAGGCTCCCAAAAACCTCTCACAGCCCCCGGTTAAGAATCGCTGAGCTAGACATCACCAACCTGCCTCTTCTGGCAGTAGCAAACACTCTTCTTACTGGTGCGCGACAGTAATACTATTGTTGGTATTTCCTTGGTTCTTTAGCCTTAAAGTGTGTTGTGTACTCTTAGATTATTTTCTTCGTTGTGTGAGAGTGTCCCGTTTTAAGAGAAAGTAGAGAATTGTTCAAGAATTTTGGGTTTTTCATGAAAAATAGGAGATTTAAAAAAAAAAAAGTTGATATCTTCACATTTGATTTTTAAACAAACTATTATGATTACCAAAGAATATAATTTAAAAAGACACTATAAAACTAATCACAATAATAACTATGGAAAATATGCGGTAATTGTATGTCAAAACGAACTATAATAATTAAAAAGAGAACTTAATTTGCAGCAAAGTATTTTCGAATGTTAACAAAGTTAACAATGTTGCTGTGAAATGTAGCTATATAATATCAGAAAAAAAATCCTCGTTCATCAAATCTGTTTTCTGAGGGAGAATTTATCAAGGACTGTAGTCATAGCACTGTGGGCACTATGTGCAATAAAAAAGACACTAGTTTGCTAGCATTATCTTTAAAGGTAATACTATTACTCAGTGCATTGAAAATTTAGCATACAGTACAGCGTGCATGACCATTTACGTGAGAAATCAAAATGGTTTATATCCAAATATCTTCCTCTTATCATTTTATTAAAAAATAATTTTGAGCTGAGTTTCCTATTTTGAATCAATCTTTCGGTTATTCAGTGTACCTGAGAGTACCAGAATACTCTACATGTTTTGGGAACGACTATCCCAAACTAAAGAACTATTGTTCTGGAGGGCTATCAACGTTTGGGAGTACATATTTATGGGATCAACTATTCTCTACGATATATTAAACAAAAATAAGCTTTACAATAAATTGAAAGATGAGCAAGTGAGGTCAATATTAAAATTAATATTGTTGAATAGATTGTTACCGGACATATACAATTTGGTTAAGCAGAAACTATGCCAAATATCTGGATCACAAGCAGGACCCAAAGAATGAGATTATGGAGGACGATTGTCATCTAATTTTAGTGCACAACATATTTAGGTATGGTGAGTATAGTCGGTTTCCATTAAAATATGAGTATAGTCAGTCTCCAAAAAAGTATAAAGTAGGGCGATATTTTAATGGTCTGAGGTTTTAACTTTTTATTTAAGGATGGGCAATTACATTTTTTTTATTCTTAACCTCATGTTCAAGCCCCCACTCTCATAAATTATATAAATGTTTATATATTCGTTTTAATGCTAGAACCTCAGTCTCACAATATACGTCAGTCAATTGTCTAGAATGCTAAGTCCCAATCCCTTGAGGTGAGCTATTAAACTAAAAGGCTTTGAGCGGCTGACATATTGAAACGGATAGACGGACGAGAAACCCCTGTACCTACATTGCTCGGTCCAGGCTCAATGACTGTAACTGCCAGATTTCCGTAAAATTGGTCTAGGCATCTAACATTTATCATGTAATAACTATCCGTATAAACATATGGAAGAACAGATGAAATTTCAAATGCTCAAGTTATAACAAAACCTTGTTTCGCTCGATAAATAAAATATAATGTTCACAAGTAACGTAGACTAAGTGAGAGGAGTGTCCTTTGAAAATCTATAATTCCATTTTGATATACTCAAATAAATGTAGCCCACTTTTGTGGCCAATTGGTTTAAGGCGTCACTCTAGTGCTATACCGGCCTATTGATGGGGAGAGGCGGGGGATATTGGGGTGGTAATCCCGGTCAGGTCTACTGAGGGTGACTTTTCCTGAAATAGTTTCTCATTCTGTTTCCACGTAAATGTGGGTAGGTTACTTCTAAAACGCTTGCTTTCTCATCCTTGCCCCATTATAATAATTATCATATTCGCATATAACCTGAACAGCTCATATGATGCGGCGATAAAAAAAAAGTATTGTAATTTCATCAATTATAAAACAACTAAATTATTATTACCTCAATGTGGGACATGACTTATTTAATTGGAAGTAAAACACACACTCATACATTTCAAGAGTTGAATAATGCCAACAAATGGAATGTCCAATATAAATATTTCATTTTTATTCATTTTTGTTTCCCTAAAGGATACAAGCTTATTTTACAAAAAGGTAACGAGTACTTAATCCAATCTACTATGGCTAATGTTATTATTTACTTACAGCTGAAGGATAGGCAAGAAAGTTTCTTCAAATCCTGTCCAGCTATAACAAATCTAGAACCATTCAGTTACCCTCAATTTACTTTCGTTTTCATCAGTGATAACTTACTCATATTTGGTAATTATTATTTTGGGATAGTGAAGAGAAAGAAAGCATTTTAGAGATAATCTAACGGCATGTGCGTGGAATGAGAGTGGGAAATCATCTTGTGGAAACCACCCTCAATAGAACCGATCAGGAATAAACCCTGATTCACGTGTCATCAGCAGGCCAGTCTAAAGGCCGCTACACACGTACAAGTATACCTGTGATGTCTGCCTGTACAGGGGCGTCTGTCCGGTATAACAACTTGTGGATGACATAACTGTACAGTTATTTCGGCCTGCACAAGCAAACTGAGTAAATAGTATATTTCATTCGATATACCTGCGTCGGAGCAAATGCGCAGGCGTACCAGAGCGTGTGTACCAAAGTGCGCAGGAGTCTCTGTTCAATTGTTGCTGTTGCCATCGCCACGTTGTTAACTAATTAGATAAGTTTCATTCTTTCTTTCTTTATAAACTTATTGTTGTACAAAATAATGGCAGAGTGTCGTGGTAGCCCCCGAGAATGCATATAAGGGTTTATAGACATTTACAGAGCTGAACAATGTCTGCTGAAAATTAAATCAAGAGACTACCATGAACGAACCAAAAAAAAAAGCAGAAGCTGGTATATTGGTAGAAAAACTAAAAGATCACTCCCGCTGCCAACAAAGAAAGCGTTGTAAATAAAATCAACCTCAAACTGTGATCTTAAGAAGAAAAACTCTATCGTAGATGCACTAGCACATCCGGTATAACTGCAGAGGTATACCTGTACGTGTTTATTGGCCTTAACACGAGAATGATGCCTCAGACCGGTGGTTAACAACATTTCTCACTTAAATACTCCTTGGCAGCACATTTTCATAAATTGTGCTCTTAATTTTTATCCAAGAGTTTAGTTATCGTACTAAAGTAGTAGTCATTTCTGATTTATTTGCTACAATTGAAAATGAATGTTCTAATAATGTGATCAAAAAACAATGTAATAGTAAGATGAATAAAGAGAGTATATTTTTACATTCAAAAAGTAAAAGTCATAATACAAATTAACATATCTAATTTATTTATTAATTTATTAATAAATATAAAACTATTCTATTTTTGAAATTAAAATTATTTTCTCGGAGTTAAATTTAGAAAAAGAAAATACCGTAAGCACCCTCACCATTTCGCTGAGTTAATTTCATTACTTTTATCTCATATTTTGTCCTACACAGATGGAATATGTAGCTTTCCCCTCCATTATTCAACTATTTTCACGTACTCCCTAACGTCCTGGCATGTACGTTTACCCCAATATGGGAATCACTGTCTTAGACCATTTGGCCACTGAAGCGGGCCACAGATTAATTGATTTTTAAATTGTACCACAAATTTGCAAGTAACGTACAGTATAATCAAAAAATATACTTCACACACATTTCTTTGGTGTATGTACAGTATATGGATTTTTTCGAACCTCCTTAGTATATTTAATTTCGGTAATCCAGTTAAAATTATCTCCTTCACCAAAGCACTCTTAGTCCAGATTATCGAGGCTCTAAAGTCTTAGGGTAGTTCCTACCTGAGTTTTTGAAAATTATTTTGTTAATATTGTAATATACTTTCTTGAGAAATAATGTAATGCATTTGAGAAAAAGCTTTTAAATTTTTTGGTTTACCATATTTTCAAAGCTATGAAATTATTTATTAAAATTTTAAGATAAAAGCCTAAAATTTTTAATCATAATGTTAAAATAATTAATTTTACATTTAGAAAAAGTATGATGGACCCCAAATATACAAGTTTTAAAGATATCGGCTATTTTTACAGAAAACAAAAATATTACCAGGAAGAATAGATACATTATTATTATTATTAGCACCGCGTATTACTACCCGTTCGGGTTATACGCACTTACACTAATGTGTAATGGTAGGGTGATTGATAATGCATTTGAGAAAAAGCTTTTAAATTTTTTGGTTTACCATATTTTCAAAGCTATGAAATTATTTATTAAAATTTTAAGACAAAAGCCTAAAACTTTTAATCATAATGTTAAAATAATTAATTTTACATTTAGAAAAATTATGGTGGACCCCAAATATACTAGTTTTAAAGATATCGGCTATTTTTACAGAAAACAAAAATATTACCAGGAAGAATAGATACATTATTATTATTATTATTAGCACCGCGTATTACTACCCGTTCGGGTTATACGCACTTACACTAATGTGTAATGGTAGGGTGATTGTGAGATGAAATGGAGGACCTACATTTTAACGTGGAATCCAAACCATGGTGAAGGCCTGGTATTCCCCACATTCACAAGATGTCTTGTCAGAGGTGAAGGAAGGGTTTGGTAATCAGATAATTCCATGCCGGGAGCGAGGATTGAACCCTGGACCCCCAGCACAGAAGTCCGACACCTTACCCCTAGACCATCAGGTCACCTGTAAGAATAGATATTATATTCCATATAGTTTCAAAGATATTGGCGGAACAAGTGCATCAAGCTATGGTCCTATAATTAGAGTGGGATGTGGGGAATGCCAGGCCCTTACCGTGGTTCGGATTCCATGTTAAACTGTAGGTCCTCCACTTCATCTCACAATCACCCTACCATTACACATTAGCGTAAGTGCGTACAACCCGAACAGTTAGTAAGACGCGGTGCTGATGATGATAATAATAATAATAATAATTAGAGCGGAGTTTTCTCAATAAATAATTGGTATAAGAGGCATTAAAGTAAAAACAACACTAATTCAAAGCACACAAACTCCGAGCCAATTCGTGAAATTAAGAACTCCTGAACCTTATGGTCGAGTAAATATTTGAAGTCCATGATAAAATAAAATAAAATAAACTATAATAAATTGTGGTATGATTTTTCGCACGTTAAGTCGTTAAGGGTGTACTTTATAATGCATATCCGCATTGCGGAGAGGATAGTGGTGTTAAAGGGGAGGTGGTGGAATGGAACGGTAGGTGGTTTCGGTTTGAGGGGAGGAGTACGCTTGGTTTCGATACAGTCTAGACCTCGACTTTATTTTACATCCCTTACTGTTTCCATCCTGTGGTTCGGGTTAGATTTTATTCAAGCCATGTACTCTTATTTTCCACTATCGTCTTTCAAGGCCTGTCGTAGCCTCATATGCCTTATAAACTAACTTAAGATTAGGACAAGCACAACATCCAATCCCCAACCGTTAATGTATCACTTTTAAAGGGTAAACTAAAATTTCACCAATGATACATTTTTCGTCGATGCCGGGAATCTAACAAGGGACCATTAGGTCCATGGACCAACACGCTACCGACTGAGATATGGTGAGTCTAGACCTCTTCTGTAATTTATAAATCCTTCCTGTGCTGTTATGCGTTATATCAAAGCTAAAGGATTGACACCTGCTGGTAGTTTGCGTCTGAACATAATATATTGGTACAGATTGGATAATAGAGTATTATTTATGGTTTCATTGAGACAACAGACAGCTTTCAGATCATTGTAACTACCAGAATGTCCGTATGAAGGAGATTATAATTCAATTGGTAAAACTCAAGTCAAAAATGAAAGCTGGACACGGGATTCTAGATTCAACTAATCAAACTTAAGTCATGAGTTAATAATGACCCATATAGTGGGATGGAAGAGGACACAAAAAAGGTCAGTGTTTTTTTTAAATCTTTTATCGCAAAATTTTTGTTTCCAAAATAAATAAAATATTACTCCAGTATAAAGATAGAGTTTAATATTCCTCCCATGTTGATATTAAGAGTTGTTGAATACCTGTCATGAGCATGGTGACATAATCTAACAAACTTTTAAATGAAGAGAAAAAATCATTAAATTCATGAACACTCTTGACATATATTAAGGAAATTTTAAGGTCACCACGGGAAGAAAATTAAATTCTTTGTTTGTATTGGAGTAATATTTTATTTGTTTTGGGCAAAAAAAGGTTTTGCCGAAGAAAAACTGCAAAAACACTGGCTTTTTATCGCATCCCCTTCCATTCCACCTCAACATGATACTTTTCCTGGATAGCTCAATGGCAGAACGTTAGCGTGCCAAGGCAAAGTTCCTGAGTTCGATTCCCGTAACCTGGTGCTATTTTCTAACTAATTTAAATTGCAGTAATTAGATTGAAAATTATTTTGCAACTTTGTAACGCAACCTCACAATGGAATACTAAACTGATTTTATTATAAACATCTCGTATTGTTTCCATTATTATTATCATATTTCCCTATCATACACTTATATTAAATTAAAACATGAACATTGCTTGGGAAGGATTTAATTGACGACATAAAAACATCAGCATACTATGGCGAGAAGGGGACCAATGGGGAGTGGTTTAGCTGATTCAAATCTCCTCCAAAATATTTACAAAATATTCAAATAACTAATACTAGGCCTAAAACTTGCTCTACTCCGGTGAGTGAAACCCACATCGGTGAGAACGCGGATATAACGCCAAGCTCCTATAATATGGTTTCCTGGAGAAGGAGGGTATGGGTTCAATTCCCGGTCGGATACACTGAGGGTGATTTTTCAGAAATGATTTTCCACTTAACATCCATACAATTGTGTGTTCATTCCCTCTACCTTCCGAATCCCCTAACACCATTATTGTAAACACACAGCCTTTACACGGTGCACAAAAATGATATTTAAAAAAATGATGATATTGTAACGATTTCATTTGTTTTTAACACGTCAGATTGTGTGTTCTTTTGTTTCATTTTACTGATTTTCTTAATTCATGTACTATCTGTCTATCTATATTAATAAAATGAAGAGTGTGTTTGTCTGTTATGAATATTACACAATATCTACCACACGGAGAGGTCTGTGCACCTCAACAAAGGAATTTTAAATTTTTTATTAGATTTTTTAAATTCATTTAAACCGGGGTCGAAATAATTAAATGAAGATTCTTTTTCTGTATGCTTGAATCAAAGAAAGGCTCTGCGTGGTGTAACCACGCATTTCATTATGTTGCTATTTCTGGCAATGACAGGTACTTCCGATAGTATTCTAAAAATAAATAAATTGTTTAAAAGTTAATAGAGTACCTACAATTTTAGTAATTTATTCTGAAACACGCCCTAAACCTTCATCTTTTATTTATTTAGTTTCAAGACCTTCGATAAATTTATTTTAAAAAACATTTTTTTTATTTT
>CABFOW010001900.1:0-15886 GCA_902141385.1 Timema californicum
ATATATATATCTCAAATAGAGCAATTTCTGTACTTACTGTACTATAATAGTTAGAATATGGTAAGAGTGACATAAGAAAAAAAGGCATTATGGTCAACACAGATATTGTGGCCCCATGGTCTAACGCGCTACTGTCACAGTGGAATAGACTACCGATGACAAGGATATCAAGGTTCGAATCTTGGTCGGGTATACTGAGGGTGGTTTTAACTAAAGGTTTTTCACTCTCCCTCTATGCAAATATGGGTACACTTCCTCTAAATATAACCTTCTTAAAACCAATATCGTAATTACTATATAAGCGTATAAGTCGAACGGGTAGTAAGACACAGTGCTAAAAAAAACTGAAGTAGTTTTTAATGCAGACGTGATTTTTTAAACCATATACAGCTATTTGGCTTGTTCATGAAAATGTCCTGTAGGAGTCTTCCTGCCAGGATGTAGATTAGAAAAAGTCCTTGGAAGCTAATGTATCTCTAGAATAGGAAACAAGGAAATCATTATTTGGATCAATGCTATCCAAGCGCCATTAATAATAGAGTGAGTGTGTTGTCATCGGAAGAGGGGAACTGTTGCCAAAAGTTAAACAAGAGGTCTTGAAGGGTGTGCTAAACATTTTTTTTTTTTAATTTCCTTAGTACCATGTCCTACTACCCGTTCGGTTTATACACTTAAGTACTAATTAGGCAAATGATTTTATGGATTAATAAGGTTATATTTAGAAGAAGTGTACCCACATTTGCGTGGAGGGAGATTGGATAACCATTTTTGAAAAATAACCCGATTAAATTTGAATCTATATCTCCCCGTCATGAGAAATCTATTCTACTGCGAGAGAAACGCTTTAGACCTTATGGTCACCGAAGAAGGTTAGTTTTGTTCCTTCTCTTTATATTTCGTACACAGGCGTTTAAGTGTGACAGTGCTTAGAGTGTTTAGGTACAGTACAACACATTTAGATGGAATCCACTCCATAAAATAGTTTTGAATTCACCAAGTAAGACACGACATTAATGGAGCTACAAAATAAAGTTTAAAACGAGGACACGATGCTGTGGTGTTCGAACTTTACCGAGGAAGACTTGAGCACACACTTAACAAACAATTGAGGTATAGCTATGTTGACATTGCTTGCAACATGATTGGCTGGTGGAATCTCATGGCATCCTTCACTCAACGTAACGTAAAGAGTTGTTAAGTGGAGAATTTTTACGTTACTTTAAATTCATCGTGAAGACTTGCATTTAAAAACACGATAACTTATTTTACTTTACTTTAGGTTACGTCATGTCATGTCAACTTTAAATTAATTGTGATCCTAGCATTAATTTATTTTAAATTCATGAGTAAGTTACTGTATCTTTGCTCATCATCTCTTATAAAGAGATAATTTAACACTAATGGAGTTTACGTGTACTGAGCCTACAAAAAAGACTAATAGATAATATAGATTATCTCCTAACATTCATCAAATATTATTATTATTTGCACCGCGAATTACTACCCATTCGGGTTATAAGCACTCACGCTAATGTGTAATGGTAGGATGATTGTGAGATGAAATGGAGGACCTACAGTTTAACGTGGAATCCGAACCACGGATGGAGGCCTGGCATTCCACACATTCGCAAGCTGTGATTAATACACATCTTGTCAGAGGTGAAGGAAGGGTTTGGTAACCAGATAAATCTGTGCCGGGATCGAGGATTGAAGCCCAGACCCCCAGCACAGAAGTCCGACACCTTAACACTAGAACACCAGGCCACCATTCATCAAATATTGCTACACGTTAAATATACATACCTTTCCCTATGTAGTTACTCTATCGGTTACTAATATTCCAGCTTTATCGCCTCCCTTTACCAGAATCTAGTATACAAAGATTGAAAATTAATAATTTGACTCACGTGGTATCAGAATTTGGCTAGGCAGGCTGAAGGTTTAATCCTGATAATTACATAGACATGGTTTCATCTGCAATTTTTTTATAAGCATCGCGTTCTTACTACCTATTTGAGCTATACGCATAAGTACTAATTACATTAACGTGTTAGGGAGGAGTAAGGTTGAATTTGAGTGGAGGTATAGTGGAAAACCATTTCTGGAAAGCCACCCTAAATACACCCCTCCGTGATTCTACTAAGCCCAATCTCACTGTCATCGGCAATCTAGTCTATTGCGAGAGTGACACATTAGACCATGCAACCACAAAAGCAAGTTTTTTCTGCAATTGGGTATTATGATTTACCAGTGATGGGGAGATCTGAGTCCGTATTCCGGCCTGGAATACTCAGGATGTATTTCCCCAATGGTTTCAGACTCACACTCTGAGGCCGGATATTCACCAAAAGAGCGAGCGAGAACCAACAAGCGCAAGCAAAAACTTAAAAGAGCGAGCAGGAACAAATGAGAGCGAACAATAACCAACAAGATCGAGCAAGAACTAACACGAGTGAGCAAGCATTCTCACTCAACAATCGTCCGGTGGGTACCGATTAGCAAGCGAGCAAACATTCGCTCATTCGTGTTCAAAAAAGTTAAAAAAAACCACTTGTTCATGCTGCGGGAATGTCTTTCCCATAGTTTGTATGTTTTTGCATTTTTTATAGCAAACATTTTGTTGGTCAAATGAAATTAAATATTTCTCCAGTAGAAGCAAAGAATTTAATTTTATTCACACGGTGATTTAAACAGTTAAATATCTGTCGAGGGTATCCTGGAATTTAATGACAACTTTTTCTCTTCATTTAAAAAACTTCTCATCTAATGCTGCTATTCTCATAACAAATATTCAACAACTGTTGATATCATCATATTAAGAAAATTAAACTCAATGTTTCTATTAGAGCAATATTTTTTTTATTTTGACAAAAAAAATGTTTTGATATAAAAGCTGAAAAAATACTAACTTTAGCTAACGTTCCCTATATTCCAACCTTAATTTTCACCTTCGTCATTCTGTAGTTCATCTTCATATAGCTGACATAGCTTTCTCCCGATCGATAGAAGGGCAGGTGAATGGAGATCATTAAACATAATAGAATAATAATAATAATATTTAGCACCACGTCTTACTACCCGTTCGGGCTATACGCTTTAAGTACTAACTACGCTAATGTATTAGGAATTGGGAAGGTTGAATTAGAGGAAGTGAACCCGCATTTGCGTGGAGGGAGAGTGGAAAACCATTTAGGAAAAACCACCCCCAGTTCACCCGACCGAGATTCGAACCTCGATATTCCCGTCCTCAGCAGTCNGAACCTCGATATCCCCGTCCTCAGCAGTCGAGCAGCTCAACACGACAAGCGCGTTAGCCAACTACGCCACCGAGGCGGGTCATAATAGAATAACCGGACTACAATCTTTCAACTTGAGGATGTAAACGTTTCCATCTCCCATAGTAGGCTGTATGTATTAGTATTTGTAGTTTGTAACGAAAATCAACCTCGATCTTTTTAGTCTACGGACACGCACAGCACTGGTAGCAGAGCAGTCAGGAATACTTACTACGAACACACACACAGAATATAAGGGTGCGTAGAAATCTGATCGGTCTCTGAACAGCCACGAAATTTCAAGCAGGGGCTTGATACTATCTCAAAATACAGATTTAAAATAGCATATTATTAATTCATTACATAGAGAAGACTGGATCCACGAAATAAACGAAAAACGAGAAGTTTATGGAGAATTACATCATTTATATAAAACACTTTGAAAATATTCAACTAATTTTTTTGAATATACGAGGATCTCAATGAATACTTTTGAGGTATTCTGCTGTTAACTTCAAAAATCAGTGTTTCACCACACATTTCGGCAAAATCACTTTATTACATTAAATATAACTCGCAGAAATGATAATGCCACCTGCCTCAACCAGCCTCAAAACACAAAGTGAACTGTCCGCTCTGCAACCAACTTCGTGACACGCGTCTATCACCTCTCCTCACCGCTGTCAGCTGCACTCTCTGGAGGCCGTCGTCATTGCTCTTCGTATGTTTGAATTGTAAGGCCGGGCTTACACATGCCGTTGTTCGACGTTGTTCGAAAATAAGTTTTCGTCTGGACCAGCGTTTTGACCGCTACCTCTGGTGGCGTTAACAGACAGTTGTGCATCAATGTCACAACAAGTCTTTCAGCAGGAATAATAAATACTCTTCCTCAAGATGTTACCACGTTTTGCAATATTTCCATTCTCTAAACCAAGTAGTTCATCAAATGAAACCACAGACATTATATAGTACAAACCTTCTCTGGGTACATTCTGTGATTCACAAACATAATATGAAACTGTCCTGTTGAGAGACGGTTCGATAATGTGGGGTGAGTCCACCAACGTCTCTTTTGGCGAGGTTTTATTTTTGCGAGTTTCCTCCAACAAAATAAGTCCCGCAATACAGCCGGCATGAGCAATGTCCATTTTTAAACCATTCTGAGCAAGTGTAAGCAACAGCCGCGGCATTTAAAACGCTAGTGTAGAATCAGTAGCGTTTTGACAGTCAGGTGTAGGTTCAAGAGTTTGGGGGCGTAAGCTAGCGGCAAAACCACCGCGTTTTAGCCGCTAGTGTAGAATCGGCCTTAGTATTAGCGTGCCGTGGCGGAGGCTTCAGATTTAATAGATGAAGCACGGCCAGTAAGATTATTCTGGTGAGTGCATCCGTACAACAACGAGAGAGAAACCTAAAATAAACAAAAAATCTGGAAATATTATTAAGAAATACGGAAGCACGAAGATAAATTGGTTAAAAAGAAAAACTTGTTGAAAAGAAAAATGTATAGGAGGTGGATAACCGACGGCCGTCGAGAGGGTTGTGTGGGACCGGCTCCATCCGATTATTTGTGTTCTGCCCCTTTCTTCGACGGTATCGTTGACCTTGACGCCACCACAATCCTCCGTTGGAAATCTCCGACCACTGGTGAAGACCCCGTGTTGACTCTTTCTGCTACGTTACCGCACAGCAGCAACGACCGTCGAAAACCGGCATGTGTAAACCCGCACTAAGCTCTGCTCTGCTCTCAGATACCAGTGCTGTGTGTGTTCACGGACCTATATTGGTAGCCGGAGCTTTTAAGGTACGAGTACACATTGATCTCCCCCGTGGTGTAGTGGTCAGTGCACCTAGCTACGAACCTAGGAGTTCCAGGTTCGATTCTAAGCTGCTACCCTGGGTATTTTTCCCCTTAAGGAGAATTACCTCAACGGTCTTCAGGATCTAGTTAAGGTGTACGTTAGATGGTGTTTATACCAGTTACACACTCTCATACTCACTATCATCATACTCACTATCACTCTCTTACTCACTATCTCCCTCATACTCACTATCACCCTCATACTCACTATCACCCTCATACTCACTATCTCCCTCAAACTCACTATCACCCTCATACTCATTATCACCCACATACTGACTATCACCCTCATACTCACTATCACCCTCATACTCACTATCACCCTCATACTCACTATTACCCTCATACTCACTATAACCCTCATACTCACTATCACCATCATACTCACTATCACCCTCATACTATCACCCTCATACTTACTATCACAATCATACTCACTATCATCATCACCTCATCACATTGGTGCTGGCTAATCTTTCCACTATCGGGCTACGAACGATGTAACCCAGACATGCCTATCTTTCATGGAATCGTAATCCTGCTCAATGGTACATACCAATCAACATTTCCCGGTACATACCAATAAACATCTCACGGTACATGCGAAATATCCGGTCGTCACTAAACCCTTGAACGTTTTTCAATCCTCCTGTCCTTTGATCTAAATTCTAAATGATTCGAGGACTTCTTCCCCCTGGATCTCTGTAAACAAGAGTAAGCAAATAGTTCGTTTTTTGAAACATAACTAGTCATACTCCAACACCTTAGTATAGTCAGTAGCATGTCTGACTCCTGAGCTAAGAGGCCCGGATTCGATTCTTGGCATGTCAAAAATGTATTATTGGTGAAATCAGGGTTTCCCCTTTCACAGTGATGAATTAACTACTGGGGACTGGTTTTTGTGTCTGTTTTATATTCAAGTTAGTTCATAAGTTGTGGGATGATATAATCGGTCGGTTCAGAAAGTGAACGTTAAATACCTAGAATAAATGAAAAATATTAAATTAGTAATCTTAGAAATTAAAATGTAATACCTTTTATTATATATTTTCATGAACTTTCATCCTTCGCCAAATAACTAATTGCTTAAGTTGAATATACCCACCTCGGTGGCGTGGTTAGCTAACGCATTAAGTTTTGTGTTAGGCTAGACTACTGAGGACGGGGGAGAACGAGGTTCAAATCACGGTCAGGTGAAATGGGGGTGGTTTTTCCTAAATGGTTTTCCACTCTCCTTATAATCAAATGCGGGTTTACTTCCTCTATATTCAACCTTCCCAATTCCTAACCCATTAGCATAATAGTAGATAAGCATATAACACAAACGGGTAGTAAGGCGCGATGGTATAAAACATATAAAACCGGTTCAAATTAATTATATTATTACAATATTTTTTAGATTTTTTGTAATTTGGTTAATCCCCCAATCACTACTTACCAATTGTTTAAAACTGCTATATTAATTCAAAGTCTTCATTATTGTATTAGAGATAGTTTTTTGTGATTTTCACGAGCCTCGAATCTCTCGAATACTATAGGACGATTATTATTATTATTATTATTATTATTAGGTGTTCTGTCTTACGATGACCCATTCCTTTTGTCATTGAACTTAGACTGCCAATGCACCCTATACACTGCCTCCTTCAGCTCACAGAATTTATTTCTTTCCTTCAAGTCATCCAATATTTGAATCCTCATTCCTAATCTCCTCTTTTCCTCAAATTTTCCTTCTATGACATCGTATAGAAGACAGTTCCTCCTCTTTATACCAAAGATACACATCCAAAATTGTTCTCTTCTCACCCACTCTTCTTAGGAGCAGAGAAACTCAACCTTTCAGTAGAGGAAATCGACCCCCAGTAGAGGAGCTCCACTCCCAGTAGAAGAACTAGAACCCCAGTAGAGGAACTAGACCCCCAGTAGAGGAACTAGACCCCAGTAGAGGAACTAGACCCTCCAGGAGAGGAACTAGGCCCCCAGTAGAGGAACTAGACCCTCCAGGAGAGGAACTAGGCCCCCAGTAGAGGAACTAGACCCTCAGTAGAGGAACTAGACCCCAGTAGAGGAACTAGATCCCCAGTAGAGGAAATAGACCCCCAGTAGAGGAACTTGACCGCCAGTAGAGGAACTAGACCCCCCAGTAGAGAAACTAGATGCTACAGGAGAGGAACTAGACCCCCAGTAGAGGAAATGGACCCTCAGTAGAGGAACTAGACCCCAGTAGAGGAACTAGATCCCCAGTAGAAGAACTTGACCCCCAGTAGAGGAACTTGACCCCCAGTAGAGGAACTAGACCCCCCAGTAGAGAAACTAGATGCTCCAGGAGAGGAACTAGACCCCCAGTAGAGGAAATGGACCCTCAGTAGAGGAACTAGATCCCCAGTAGAGGAACTAGACCCCCAGTAGAGGAACTAGACCCCCAGTATAGGAACTAGACCCCCAGTATAGGAACTAGACCCCCAGTAGAGGAACTAGATCCTCCAGTAGAGGAACTAGATCCTCCAGTATAGGAACTAGACCCCCAGTAGAGGAGATTGACTCCCAAATAGGAACTAGACCCCCAGTAGAGGAACTAGATCCTCTAGTAGAGGAACTAGATCCTCCAGTATAGGAACTAGACCCCCAGTAGAGGAGATTGACTCCCATTAGAGGAACTCAACCACGCCCAGTACGGAAGCCATATAATCCTCTATAATGAAAACATCAATGAAATGACGAGCCATGGGTCAAATTCATACAGGCGTGTCTATCAGCTTTACATTAGTCTAACAGGAGTGCCATAGCTACGAAATAACCGGCTATCAGAGAACACAGCTTTTTATATTAGCCTCAAAATGTGTATATTCAATTTTTTGGTTAAATTATTTAACAATTTCACTTTTATTAAATATTGTTAAGTACTGGATCAACGGATTATTCTCTCATTAAAACCTGTGGCATAAGTTAATACCTCATTTTTTTTCTTTGTTTATTAAAACCTAGAAGATATTTGGGCTGATCTTTCTGGTTGCAGGGCGGGGGATGGTGGGAGGAGAATGGAGGTAGAAAAATATAATACACCCTCATATAAAAATATCTTAGCCAAAGGAGACTCAAATACCGGTTTCAAGTGTAACGTTTACCTAAACAAAGGAAGAGGCTTTCACTCATAAAGTAAACAAAGACTGGTTGGATGTCCCTTGGGTTTGATCCATTAGTAAATTAAATGCTTGCCATTAGCTAAATAAAACCCATTGACCTAATTTCCTGAAGAGCTCCTCGATACAGTTGCGAGGTTTTGCCCTGATGTTGTTGACCAGCACATATCGTCTCGAGTATGTGTGAGCCCTAAGGCGGTAGCAGGGGGGGAGGGCGGGGGCGGTTTAAACCCAACATGAAATTGTATGAACAAAATATATATGGCTTTATTTATGGTTCAAAAAATATCAAAATTAAGATAAAAATACAAATTAGGGGGCTGTGTTACCATAAAAAGCACTTCAGAAAGCTTCTAGAGGTGTTAAATATTTAGAAATTTTCCTAGCCTTCAACATTTTGGGGGTTATTTTACCATAAAATCATACTCACAGAGCTTCAAAAAGTGTTTAATATTTCGGCAGCCAGGGGGTTGTTTTACCATGGAAAAAAACACTTCAGAGAGCTTCTAGATCATTTAGAATTCTTTTCTAGCTTCCAGCAATTGGGGGATGTGCCCACCAACCTCCCTCCCCCCCCCCTGAAATTACTGGCTGGCTACGGTCTTGGTAAACCCAGCAATATATTTAAGCAAAGCATGTGGCGTTTTGTTATAATATAGAGATACAACTGTTATCTACTTATTATTTTTAAAATAAATAACTTACACTTATTTTATGAAGTTATGTGTTCAAACAACGAAAATTATATAAAGATAAATTGCAAACTAAGGCACACTGTACCTTTAAAAAAATATGTTTTAAAATATTAATTTAAAACAAAAAACCAGCACCGGTGGTCAAGAGTTTTTGTTAACCACGTCTTACTACCTGTTCGGTTTATACGCTTATGTCCTAATGATACTAAAGTTTTAAGGGTAAGTACGGTTTAATTTAGAGGAAGTGCATCAGCATTTGCGTGGGAAACCATTTTGAAAACTAGCCTCAGTCTTCGGTAGTCTAGTCCAACACGAGAGTAGCGCCTTAGATCATGCGCCCACTGAAGTGGATCTCAGAACATTTAAATGTAAAAATAATCTAGTCTGGTTTGACGGTGATGATTAGGTTAAGGTTCGATTACCAGTTGGTTAAATCAAGGGTGTATTTCTTAAATAGTTTCATAATTTCCATACACGCAAATGTGAGTGCATTTTGCCTAAATTATACTTTGCTAATCTCCCACATCAATGTAATTAATATATATCTATAGTTCTATAAACTTTTAATTCTGATGGGTAGTAAGACATATTGAAAAAAAAATCACAAACATAAAAAAAAACATGCTAAGAAAAGTCTAAGCTGAAGTCAAAGGTTTTTTTGTCAAATAAAAATGCTCTTAATTTTTAAACTATTCAATAATGCTTCTTAGTAAAGACAAAACCTTAGAGAACTAAACAAAGCCTTATACTCAAATATCTGAATGTGTCTATGTTTACGTTATGTATATCATTTAATCACCAGTCGGTGTTAAAATACTATTTAGTGGCTGTTATAAAAATGAATATATGTTGAAATGTGTCATATTAGGTGAGATATTTCAAATATATTCAGAATATATCACAGTCTTCTTCTACCTTGGAAATGTTGAGAAGATGCGAGGGTTATTGTGGACGTCGAAGCTAAAGTGAAGGAAATTTTATCTCTGACCCCGATTCTGATATTTCAAAGCTTCGCACATCCCTAGAAAATAACTCTAAATTTTTCTGTTACAATTTAATCGTCGAACATTCTCCTACACATGTAATATCGGCTGTACGACACAATAAAGAATAGTATGTTAATAGATGATTGGTTACAAACGGTTTTAGACAGATGAACAAAAATAATTGCAAGTTCCACACTTTGAGTTAGTGGTTAGATAGAAAGTCGATTTACATTATAATCAAAAGATAAAAAATGTGGAAGTTTATAGTATTTCAACTTTTTTTTAGAAAATAAAAATACCATAGTAGTTAAAGCTTTGTTCGTTTGGCGACAATATGTTTTATAAAATGCGGACTGCCTGTCATCCATCTTCTTTCCCTTTCACGTAAGTTAATTTTATCAAACATTGCCATTCCACGAGGTAATGTAATAAGTAAAACCCTGAGTACCGAGAGCGGTTTCAAAGCTTAGTTAAACAAAGCGTAAAGTGACTTGTTTTAGAATTTCGCATGGGTTCGCTCAAAATAGGGCATGACTGTTGTCATCTTCACTGACAATGGTAGACGGTACAGCTGAATTAAACACTCCGAAATATGGAGATATATGTGACTGGCCTTATGTTAATAATGTGTTCGCAAAACGAGAAATTTCCGCACAGGCCGTCAGCTTTAACGCAATATTTACATTATTTATGTAATTATATTACGCGTTATTTTAAAATATGGCACACGCCAAAATAAAGTCAAAATATTCCAACAATACTCTTTTTTTCCTTAACAAGCCTCTATGTTTAGTTTTAATGATATAAATGTGTGTGTGAAAAAGCTACATTTGTTCATTTTAACCCATTATGAGCATATTTAATGAGATATGAGTCTAGAATTAATGAAAAATGGCTCTAGATTTAGCCTTACTCTAGCAAATACTGTTATTTTTTGAAAAGCTCACAACAGAAACTTTTAATATATTTGAGAACTACCATTGATCTTTACCTTGAGATAATATTATATAAATTAATTAATTTGTAATAATTACAAATAAATTGGAATTTAATATTGTCTTAATGAGTTTAAATGTTAACCACAGTAGTAAAAATTATGAATAGAACCTAACATGTAAATGAAACAACCAAGGTTAATAAAATAAACATATTAAAATTATAATTAAAAGCTCATGAGTTGAGATAGTATTATTAGTGAGAAATTTTCAACATTAGAAACATATTATTTTATTAATCAAACTCCCCCGCCTCGGTGGCGTAGTTGGCTAACGCGCTAGTCGTGTTAAGCTCGACTGCTGGGGACGGGGAGATCGAGGTTCGAATCTCGGTCGGGTGAACTGGGGGTGGTTTTTCCTAAATAGTTTTCCACTCTTCCTCCACGCAAATGCGGGTTCACTTCCTCTATCTCAACCTTCCCAATTCCTAATCCATTAGCGTAATTAGTACTTAAAGCGTATAACCCGAACGGGTAGTAAGACGCGGTGCTAAATAATAATAATAATAATTAATCAACCTCAAATGATCACAATAAAATTAACAGAAATGTATTATAGCAGATTTTTAGACAAATAATAAATTATTGAGAAGTGAAGATGTTTTAAAGTTTTTTTAGCACCGCGTCTTACTACCTGTTCGATCTATAAGCTTATGTACTGATTACGCCAATGGTTTTAGGGATTATGAAGGCTATGTTTAGGGAAACTGTACCCGCATTTTCGTGTAGAGATAGTTCAAAGCAATTTAGGAGAAACCACCCTCAGTACACCTGACCCAGATTCGAACCTCGATCTCCCCTTCATTAGCAGTCTAATCTATCACGAGAGTAGCGCCTTAGACCATGCGGCCACCAAAGTGGGTTTTAAATAATTAATCAAGACAAAAAGGATGTAATATATTTGAAGATCTAATAATTACATCTTATAATGTATATGAAGAATAAAAAAAAGTTCAATGGTTGAATATATACGGATTGACTAACTTTTTGTTTCTTATCTTTAATATTTTTTCCCCTTGGTTGATGGCTGCGTTGGCTACTAAATAATATGGACGACTAGTTTCAAAGCATGTTGTGCATCATCTTCAGCTCTTTAAGAAATAACAAAAAAAATCATAGTGATTCTCCCCGACCAAGATTCAAACCCCGAGGAAGTATATAAACAAGAGACCTCACAAAGTGAACTGCTTATTTTCTTCCCTCTCTTTCTATTTCGTACATCGGTGTCTAAGTGTAATAGTGCTTAGACTGCTTAGGTGCGTCAAGTTAAGATGCAACCAGCTCAGCAAAATAGCTTCGAAATCTCCAAGTAGGCAACTTCGTTAATTTGATAACCTACAATGCCTTGATAGTGCGTGTTTTTGTTAAAATGCTTTAATGACTAAGCGCGTTTTACTGAAAAAATGTAAATTTGGTGTAACTTTCACTAAGTTTTAAGATACATAATATCAAAATGTTGTAAAGGTGTCCATTCTTTGGTGAAAGACTTTCAATCGGTTGAAGATATTTAAAAAAAATACTATACATTTGTTGCCACTGTGAACATTTTTACCACCATTTAAAGGTCCCGGGTTCAATTCCCGTGTACAGGTGTCATCTTTCAATGCATTCGAATATGACTCAGCTACGGCTGATTTTCGTAACTATAATCTTTAATCCCTAAATATTTGCCTTCCATATATACTTAATTGTGTATCGTTACTTTCTTCCACTATCGAAATGGTTAAGAAAAATCAAAATTATTTAGAATAGCCATAATTTGAGTTTTCATAATATCTGTTTACCAATCTGTGTTTCTTAATTATGTGGTCCTATGAACTATGAACAAGTCCTAAGAAGAGTGGTTGAGAAGAGAACCAGTGATTCTTCGGTACAAAGCAAACTGGATCTTAGGAGGAACTGTCTTCTGTATGACGTCATAGAAGGACAGATTGAGGAAAAGAGGAGATTAGGAAAGAGGAGGATTCAAATATTAGATAACTTGAAGGAGAAGGCAGAGGACAGGGCGCATTGGCAGTCTAAGTTCACTGACAAAAGAAATGGACCTGTCGTAAGACAGAACATCTAGTAATAAAATTGAATTTTATGTATCCGTTAAAAAAAGTATCTAAACGACTGTTATTGTTTAGAAATTTTAATCTTCCCATTTTTATATGAGTGACCATTTCAAGTCTTTTTTTTTCATTTTATAATTAACTAAACAGGCCGAATATCATTTATTAACTGAGCAGATGGAGCCTAGTGGTACATATTTGCTATACCTGGTGTGTGGTGAGTATTGTGAGCTATCTTTCTGTGTTCTTGTAACAACAGGATTAATGGTTTAGAAGTTAATAACGCTTAAATATCCATACAAAGGAAAATAACAGACAACAAATAATTTCTTCTCTTTTTATCCTCATCCACACTTCCCTTCATATATATGCTCAAAGAAATAAATTTGTCCCTTGATGTAAAGTAGAAATCAGATCCACAATGATAAATAGAACAAAGAGATTTTTATAAACTTACTTAATAAAAATTAAGTTTATATTTGTATATTAAAAGGGTGCATTGCTTGAAGGAGATATGCATCACATTGTTTAAGTTTTTATTGGAATGACTGCTTTATGTTTCTAAACATAAAAAAAAATCCTCAACTAACTCAGAACGTTCTTTTATAGTCATAAAAACAAAGGAAGGAATTTGTTTAAGGAAGGTGTAAGTTTTCTTCAAGCCCTGAAACAGAAGCAGTGGTAAAGCGGGTTAAATGTCAAGCTGTCCTGATTACTACTATCAGAGGGGTCTGTGTTCGAATACTGTCTGGGTGTATCTCACATGGTTTTTTTAATAAACAAATTTCCACTTTACTTTTACATAAATGTGGGTACATTTACTCTAAATTCTGTCTTCCTTTTTCCTACCAAAATATTTATTTATCACCTCGTCTTACTACCTGTTCGTATGCATGATAATTACTATAATAGGGTAGGTATGAGGAAGGAAGCATTTTAGAGGTAATATACCCGCACTTTCGTGGAAGGAGTAGTGGGAAAACTTTTAGGAAATACCACCTTCAGTAGACCCGACCGGGATTCGAACCCCAATTTCCCCGTCATGAGCAGACAAGTCTAACACGCAAGAAAGTGACGCCTTAGACCCGTAGGTCAATGACGCGACCTACCTCAAGAGATTAATTAAATGTGGATAGGTTGAATGGATAGTAAGATATGGTGGAAGCTTAAGTGTTAAATTACGTTACTATTATGGGTTTTAACGATCTAATCTAAGAAAACGGGAAGGGGTGGAGGGCGAGTTTTAGTAAAATCCATGAGTTTGCGGAGAAAATGTGAAAAAGAGTGTGAGAACCGAAACCAAATGAAGTCAGTTGAGGCTAAAACGCAGCCCTACGTAATACCTGAATCGGTATGAACTATATATATGCAAATAAATATTTACTTTAAGCTTTAGAAATGTTTGTGCAAAATAATGTGAATTGGTGCTTACAGGAAGGAACTAGATAAAAATATGAGTTTCTTGTTTTTTATGCAAACGTATGTTTTTTGTGGTAATGTCTCTATAAGACGTGGTTAATGGAACCAAGTCACACTATAACAACAGTTACTGAGTCAAGTACAAGTTGTACAGTACATCACTTTGTCATTGACTTAGTTCCTATTATCACCTTTTGTCCAGTAACTTGTTTAGCCTGACTAGCAGCTATCATTTCTGATGAACGTAGTAAAATAAACTGAAATTATTGTAGTGAAAATATTTTTTTTTAGTTAAAAATATTACACAAGATGCAGATTATTATAGCTATTTGCATGTTTATACATACTAGCTTACTCTATGGCATTAAGAACTCAAAGGTTCATTGACACACTTACAAAGGTACGTCATCTATCCCTATCCTTAGATAGTTCTATTAAGTCCACCTCATTACATCCTATCCCTATATTGAGCAAGTTATATCCAGTCCACCTCATTACAACCTATCCCTATCTTGAGCTAGTTCGATCCAGTCCACCTCATTACAACCTATCCCTATCTTGAGCTAGTTCGATCCAGTCCACCTCATTACACCCTATCTCTATCTTGAGATCCACCTCATTACACCCTATCCCTATCTTGAGCTAGTTCTATCAAGTCCACCTCATTACACCCTATCTCTATCTTGAGCTAGTTCTATCCAGTCCACATCATTACACCCTATCTCTTTCAGGTCCATTCTAATGTTATCCTCCCATCTACATCTAGTTCTTACCACTAGTATATTTCCAATGTACCTTGAGCGCGATAGCTAATAATATATTTTTGAAATAACAAATTCAGTAAAATAAAATTATACACGCGTTAGATAAGTCACTAAGCCACAAAATCTTTAATAATATATTAAGCAATCTAGTGAAAATATTATATATTACAAAAATTGGCTTAGTACCTTTCTGCACTCACCGATTCATATTTGTATGCGTTATAAAGTATTCATTTATGTATGTGAAGGATACTGTGTTTCAATTGGTCCATTTTGAACCCTTGCCCCAAGCTCCCGGACAAAATCGATGCTACAATTGTGTTTTTTTTTTACTTAGATATAAAAACAGGCCTGACTAACATGGAGGTAAAGAAATAGTGCTCTGTTAAATGTGGTCCATTTGTTCAAGTCGTGGGAACAATTAATATGAGGCTTATTTCTGCCAGGCATTTTGGCTGGTACCATTTGTGGTCTGAAACTCATTACTGGTTTGGTTTCAATGGAATTTATCTGGTACGATATAGCTCCACCTACTCAATTATACATAATATGTCTACAGTTATAGGAAAAGGTTGTGTGTGAATTTTAATCAAAGACACCAGAATTCACTTAAAATGAGAATATATGGTTTTGTGAGACTTAGTAACGCAACCTTAATGGTTTGTCATTTGACTATGATTTAGATTGTTCTGTGTTCAATC